>OMNV01007965.1:6602-21833 GCA_900303265.1 Brotula barbata | reverse complement strand
GAAATAAAACCAGAAGCACTCTTACTGTCTTCTTTAATCCCTGATGAAAGACAGAAATCCCTCCTCTGGAAAGGGAGGAGAGAGTGAGTGAGAAGTGAAAAAGAGAGGGGGGAGTAGACGAGATGCCAGCTGCAGACGAATGAGGAGCGAGGAGGCAGATAATGAAAAAGAAAAAGAAAAGGAAGGCAGAGGAAAAATCACTGCTGCAAATATTAAGACCTCCTTCTTCCTCCACCGCCACAAGAAATTACGAGGTGTCCAGCGGGCTGCTGCACACTGAGGGATGAAGCATTATCCTCGTCTCTCAGCCGTCCTCCTCCAGCAGCAGCAGCAGCAGCTCTGTAGTAACACTCAGCTCTCGGCCCAGCAATCTCCCCATCGCTCCTTCGCTCTCATTCCCTCCTCCCTCCCTTCAGCATGCTCACCTCTCTCTCTCTCTACTGGTTGGTTAGTTTCTCTCTCTCACCCTCTCTCCCATTCCTCTCCCTCCTTTGTCCCTCCCCCTCACCTACCACATCTCTTCCCATCAATACACAGGGAAAATCTGTCTCTCTCCCTCTCCCACTCCCTCTGTCTGTCTCTCTCCCTCCCTCGCTCTCTCACACTCTCTCTCTCTCTCTCTCTCTCTCTCTTGTTAGACTCTTATAGCTGTGAAAGGAATGTTGCTTTTTCACATATAACAGAACTGAAAGCACTGAAACACACGGTGGGATCCACCCATCAGTGCAGCTGCAGAAACCCTTCCCCCAATACACACACACACACAGACGCACACACACAGAAAGATTATCCAATAATTACCTTGAAACAATACACACAAATTAGAAGGAATTTCTCATTTTGGAAAAATTCCTGCCATAATCTAACAATTATGGTGGCATCAAAAATATGGAGCAACTTATTTAGTTTGCAGCACTGCAGCCAAACTGTGTATTCACACACATACACACACAAACACTGGAATATGAATTAAGAATGAAAGGGATGTATATAAGAGGATGAGGGAAGCCACTGCAGCAATGCTTATTACCATACACAGATGCAGTGGGGGAGTGAGAGAGGAGAGGACTGTGGGTGGAGAAGGAGCCTTCTACTGACTCGCCGTATTGAATAGCAAGCAGTAATCATATGCATTATGTCAATCAGCAGCAAGTAAAGCATGTCAAATTCCATCCAATGGACTGATGAGATAACACCCGTTTAATAGTTCCATACATTAGCATGAGTATTGAGGAAGGCAGCAGAGATGTATGCAGTACAAGTACAAGTACAAAATACTATTTTGTATTTCATTCCAGAAATAATTTGTATTAAAATTTCAGACAACATCGCGGGTGGGCTTAAATCACTGAATAAATAAAAGTTATGGGAACACTCGAAACATATCCTTAAAAACAAAAGGAAACCAAAAAAAGTAAAGATTTTAACAGTTCCTACAAAATGAATTTTTGTATTTTGAAAACTTAATACTGTTTTTTTATTTTGATGCATTTACGTCATTATTTTGTCACTTATGTTGATATACTTACAGTAGTAATGTGTGCATACATTTTCTTCTATTTCTGTCCGTCTATGGCTGTATGTAAATGTGGTAATTTTGCATTGTTGTTTCAATTCTCCCAATTTTGTTGAATGCAATTAATAGTGCGTCTATTGGACGGTCAGGCCTGCCTGTGTATTTTCCAATGAGAGCCCAATACCACAGAAAGACACAGAAACCATCTGTCTGAGTGATTCCCCGACCTGGAAACTGGCTGGCTGAATGCTACGCAGAATGTCAAATAGTGACAAATATCATTAGTTCAGAATCCAAGAAAAAGAGCAGGGATTCTCCTGAATGATAAACACAGTGCAGTACAGTGAGCCATTTTACGTCTTTACATAAGTCAAGCATCAGCCACAAGCCACCAATTGACTTCCAGAACGATTTGACAGTCTGAGTTTCCCCTCGCAGGGTTGATATCCGACATCAACTCTTGAAAGAGATAATAATATATGTCTTACGCATTTACAAAAAAAAATTGCCTTTGTGCTGTTTCTCATTGAAATACCGATCCAAGCATCTCATTTAGAAAGTAATGTGAATGTGAGCCTGAGCCACTGGGTGCTGTCCACCTCTTCATTCGCTGAATGACTCATGTGGAGGTGATTTTCCCACACAATATAAAAGTATCACAAAATATCATACATTATACCATCTGATCTCTTGGTTCTTTAAATTAGATTTGGACGACTTAGTCAGGCTGCATTTGCCAAACACTACTCCTTTGAGCATGTCTGAGTGCTATGTGGACAGGAGTGTTTGTTTAGCTGCTTTTCTTTATCAGGCGAAAAGAAAACTAAGAGACTAAAAGAAACACTCAGACTAAACCAACAGTATTAAATGAAGAGAATCAGAACAAACACAGTTGTGTCATTTACAACAGCTGCCAAATAGCAGACAGCCAGATGTAAACAAGAGTAATGTTCCTAATAATGACGAGAGCAATATCCTTCCACGAACAGCTAACAGTCAGCTCCCTCTTTAATAAACCAGAGGTTGTTACAGCCACAATTTACACTTATGTATTGACACCTCTGCTAGTAGCCAGTCATCTGGAATCTCTGGCACCTGAGAAATAGTGTGCAATTTTAGCGCATCTTTAAAAAGTCTCTCCTCTCTGTGTGTATTTTACCACTCTGCTTGCCTCTGTCTTCTTGTGTCTTCACACACACACACACACCCCCACACAAATCCCCCTCTCTCTTTTCAGGTGAGTGCTGATGCTGCTGATGGGTCCGCTACTGTAGTCTCAAACAAAATCCAACAGCAACTCAAAGGAGTCGGCCATATCACAGGGATAACCACTGCTGTACAGCACTTATCACGGCAGATTAGCCCTGAACATGACGAACACGGTGGCAGTCATCTGCATTATGTGCCTACATACTGTATGTACATGGAGTAAAATTTTAATGGAATTGTGAAGTACCGAACAGTAAGAGGAGCATGTGAGATGCAACAATAAATAATTAAAAACTGCTGCGTTAAAATGGCTAAATTCTCCATACACGACAAAGTATAATTTTAACCGAATTCTGCATTGCATGACGTTAGGATAAAATATGATTTATAATTTTGCTCCAACAAAGCTCACGTAGGTGATGATTCAGTGTGTGTAGAATTAAAGCAGAATATCTTTACAGACTCTTCACACCTGATGAGGAAACACATTTGCATGGTTCAATTATGAATATTTATCACTGTACCACCAAGACAGTCATCCCCTTACTGCAAACACATCATCCCTCTCTCTTTTTATGTCTTGGCTGTGAGAAAACTGTTATACCTGACATCAAAATTAACTGCTCAGCTGCTACTGAGAGCCAGAAAAAACACAGAACTGAGTCATATGCTGAAAGAGAGGAGAAGTAAATGAGAGAAGGGGAAAAACACAAACGTCAGCCAGGTAGCAAAGAATCGATGAAGTTCAGCCTGTGGACTAAATGAGAATGAGCGTTTACCCCAAATATTTAATACTAATCAGATAAAAACATTGCAGATGGGGTAGACTGACTACTAGGCCAACAAGGATCTTTGAGAAGAGGTGACTGGGAAACACTGAGGGCAGTTTGAACATAAGTTACTTTACTAACACACCCTATTTGGTAGCCTATGACAAGTCACATTAGCAAAACACTGTTAAAAAGGCAGCACAAAGCTCATGGAAAATCCTGTGAAAATTTTTGAATGCAGTTCCCTAACATTAACTTTAAAAACAAAGGCTCCTAATCCTGTTCCTCATGGCTCACAACACTTCAAATGAAACCCAACTTCCTCCTTGCTCAGTCATCATATTGGGTTGGATTGTCAATGTCCATATTCAGGTGACATTTGGCAACCCTATGTACAGAAAGTTGCAACCTCCATGTTAAAAACTTGCGTTGGTGCGATCAGATCTTCACCAGCTACATAATCAGGTGTGGGTAGAGCAGGAACAGATGGAAAATTAATCAGAACAGAGTTCCAGTGATTTGGATTTTACAAGAGATGAACAGCATATAAACAAGAAGACAAGGAGAGCAAATACAAAAGGAATTAAGTGTCTTTAATGATATGGGCTACATTTTTACATTTCTACAGCAGACTTTCAGTAATGTTAACTGCCAATTAGACAAATATGACTCTGAAAGTGTCACCTTGAGAAATAAAATGTGAACTAGATAAAAATCTCAAACAATTTGAAAATAAACACTTGTATGTGATATTCAGTTCAATAGTTTGTCCCATTAAATAATATAAAACATCTAATATTTTGAACAATCAGTGTGAAATATAAATTACATTAAAGCACCATTTCAAGAATGAGGATATTAAAATAAATAGTTGGCCTTTCCATATCAGGACAGTATAATTTAATGGTACTAATGGAAAGCTGTGAAGTCACACCAAACACTCCTGTTGCACCCTAACATGATTGGAATGCTTGTGCGACTTCCGTAATAAACAGCAAATAACTCTGGATACAACATGGACACGTGTACCTCCATCAGGAAAAACTAAATTACAGACATCAACAATGTGGATGATACACAAATGTATCTTACCGTTTGTTTTTTTCCAGGAAAATTATCCCCTTGAAAAAATACGAATTTATTAACCAAAGTGAGTTACTTGATGATAGATTGTCGCTCTTTTGATGCAAAATAGTCATTACCAGTGGTATAATATTGAAATGTTGGAACTTCCAATTAGGAAAACTACCATCAAAAAGATGTCTTTCTACTCAAACCACGACTGTCCTGCAAGAACATTCTGCAGTATTCACCCACTCACTCACTCACCCTCAGTTACCCAAGAAACCAGCTGTGAAAAGCTGCAGTGCATGTCACACATGCCATCGCCTAGTGGAGTTGTCTTGGAATTATTTTTCAGGTCTGGATATCATTTTACAGTACACTGTTCATGCACAAGCCTTTCATTTTATGCACTATTAACTAACAATCTTATTAAATTTGGCATGGCAACAAGCACAAGATCAGGTACAACAACACATTGTAACTTACTATCATCTCTTATGCCCTGCCTGCCAAATGCATGCACGCACACACACACGCACGCACACACACGCACACACAGAATTACACAAAGTGAGAAGAGCTTACTGTGGATATAAAACGAGGGTAGACTTTTCCAATGGGTGCTATAAAAAGTCACAAGAACATATCAAAGACTGAGGCATAAAGCTGCCTTTTTTAACCAATACAAGTATCAGCAGCCAATATTGGTGCTACTACTTTCTACTGCCATATATCGTATAGAAAAATCATACAGTTATGTTACAGTACATTAAGAGGACTTTCAAGTTTATGGGGGCTGTAAGTTCAAACTACTCATCGCAAATATATGCAATGTTTTGTGTTACTTATGCATGTCATTTGGTACGGTCAGAAAATTGTAGTGGATACTCTCTATATAAAAAAGCAGATACAGTAGTTAAAACATACACGCAAGTTTCAAAAAACCCTGTACATTTCATTCATGTTTACAGTCCATCAAAACCGTTAATTTAGAAAAACAGATCAATCAGTTAGTGGGCTTAAATAACTCATAGACTACGACTGTCAATGTTTACAAAAACATTTTGTGGCTTATATAACCCTCCCCCCTTTGAGCAACATAATGTAACTCCTAAGAGGTGTCTAACTCAGTCCGAGTACTGCAGATCCAAGTCCACTGTGCCATCTGTCACGACCAACCTCACTCTCTTGGGTTTTGTGGGACCCATTGAGTGTGAGGATGTATGTGGTCCATAGTGTGATGCCGGTGGGTGGTCACCAGGCTGGCACTGTTGCTGCATGTCCTTCCTGCAATGTTCATCCTGACCTTTGAGCCCTGAAAATCCCCCCAAAGAGAAGGATGTTGGGTTTGATAGCTGGGGTCCGCAGGGCTCAAGTACCAGCCTCCCCTGGGTACCTGAGGGTTCCATCAGGCAATGGTAGGTATAGTTTGTGGGGCCTAGGCCTGGGTAAGACAGACCCTCACCCCCATCCCGGAGTCCCAGGGTCAAGGAATGATCTCCACTGAAGTTTAGTACATAAGGAGGACCTTGATACCCATAAGGGAAAGAGGCAGAGGAGGATGAGGACTGGTTCTTGTTAGTTGGTGCTGGTGTTGCAGGAGGAGTATTGTGGACCACTTGAGGACTACTATGCTGAGACATGGGTGAAAGAGATGTGCCAAAACTGAAGTCAAATGGGTCCTGCTGAACATAGCATGGGTGTGGTTTGTCTGAGGTTGATGAAGTTGATTTATCGTGTTTGAGATTTTTGTCTTGTGGTGGCGAATAACCCTCTGACAGTTTGCTAGGAAAAAAGAATGGCCTTGGCAGGGCAGAAAAGTTTTTGTATGTTATATTAGTTTCACTGCTTTCAGGTTTGTCAGATGAAAATTTTTTACTGAAAGCCTGCGGGAAAGAAGAGTTGATCTTGTAGCAATGAGAGTTTGGCCGATTTTGGTGAAATGAGGCACTAAGATTGCCAATATCCTTTCCAGAGGTAAATCCTTGCATTGAAATGTTACTTTTATGACAGTCTGTAGTCATACCCATTTTGTCACTATGCTGTGTCTTGTCAATAGCAGTTGCTTTTGAAATGGGTGTTTTACACATGACAGTGGGACTGCCAGCAGCCATACTGTCCTTACATGGTGCACTATACAAGTTCTGACTTTGGTTGCCACCTTGAAACTTGAGCACCCTATGAATAACTGAAGAGGTTTTCTCATGGAAGTTGAATGGATTGTCAGGAGGATTAGGATTTTTCACAGTGAACAGCTGAGAAGAGAGGAATTTGTTAGACATTTGAGATGAATGGACGGACTTGGTCGGGGAATTGTGGGGCATCGACCTGACAGCGTTTGACTGAATAGTGGAAAAAGACTGAGATTTATTGGGAATGTACATGCGATGAAAGGGGCCTTGGCTTCTCAGGCTCGACTGGGCTTTTGGTTGGCCGACACTGGCTTTGACATTGATGACCTGACTGGAGGGCTGGCTTGAAGCAATAAGTGACTGAGATGTAATCGCAGAAGACGTTGCACCGAACAATCGCTGCTTATTCACTACAGAGATGGGCTGAGCTTTCTGGTCTTCTTTGGACATCCTTATTCCTGAATGTTTATTTATGAATCTATCCTTAGTATCATTGTTGTTTAGAGATGAAAAGATGAAATTGGTGGGGTTGGCTGCATTTCTGTCTCTGGAAATATCCTTCATTACACATTCCAGAGGAACAGAGTCATTTTTGGAAGAAATGAGACTTGGAAAAAATGGCAGCTCCTCACCGGCGAAGTTATTTCCTGGACTGGGAGGGCCAAGGTATGGCGTTTCAGTGTTCCATGTATCGGAGGGGCTGTGAGAGAGTGGACTGCTGAATGGATCTGTGGGGGGATCTAATGAACACAGATCTGATGGCGAAGAAGGAAGTATGTTCTGTGGTTGATAATACCCCTCAAAATTGAGACAGTGAAAGTCAAGAATATCATCACAGCAGTTTGTGAAGCTGGGCTCTGTGGACAGCATACTATCAGTTGTCGTAAATGGAGGAGACTGAGATGGGGGGTGGATGACGGAGGTAGACGCACCGGAAAAAGCTGCCGGCTTTTCCAATGCTTGAGAGGCACACAAGCCCTCAGAGAGTCTGGAGAGGCTGTTGTCAATCTGTTGAAGAGTGTGACTAAGACAAGTGGTGGGTATTTCTACAATCCCACTCTTGCGTACTCTCTCCATTTTGTGTCTCTGTTTCCTTCCTCCACTACACATCTCGGGCACTAGCTTTTCTGGGGCTCTGTCTACAGTGGGTCCTACAACTTCAGCTTTACCGTCACTAAGAGGAGAAGACAGAGACAATGGCGACAAAGACAAGGAGAAAGGTGGCTGCTCTCCTTTGAGCGGGGCAGAATTGCTGCTGGGTTTCAGAGAAGATAGACACTCTTCTTTAAGCTTATTAATATCAACCAGTCCTTTCCTTTGTTTGCCTAGAACTTGATCCTTTGTCTCTTTCTTAACCTTGGTTTCCAACTTGGGCTGATTTTCTATGTACTCATTCTTGCTGTCCACCTCCCAGATATCTTCTGTCTTTCTCTTTAGTTTAATTATTGGTAATGGAATACCATCAAAATTAATTTCAGACTCCTGTTTGTGATGTGACCCACTTTCAAATAGGCAACAATTCTTTAAAAATCTATCTTCAATTTTTGCTTCTTGCCCTAGAGTTGACAAAATATTACAGTCATTTTTATGACCACTCTTTTCTGGCAACTGCTGAACTTCAACTAGTAGGTCCCTATCAATCTTCTCCTTAATTTCCAGTTTGTCATTTTCCGTAGGTCCAAGGTCTTGGTCCTTTTCTGAATTAATTTCTGTGGAAAAATTCACCCCTTTTTCCTTCAGCCGCTG
Source organism: Brotula barbata (assembly GCA_900303265.1). Lineage (NCBI taxonomy): Eukaryota > Metazoa > Chordata > Actinopteri > Ophidiiformes > Ophidiidae > Brotula > Brotula barbata. The sequence goes on along the minus strand of OMNV01007965.1, from coordinate 13,395 downwards.
GCCTCTCCTCTTCAAATGATGTAACCTGTTCTTTGACTTCATACTGGCCTGCACATGAGCCTGAGCTGCCTCCATCTCCATGTTCAAAACTGATACAGAATCCATTATGGCTTTAAAAGGATCACACGTCAGTGAGTCCTCTTTCTTTTCAGTTTTAAATGACATTTCCTCAAAGTTTCCTGACTCCATCTCCCATAGTTTCCCTCTCCTTCTCTTGAAGCGAATCTTAAAATTAAGGGTTGGGTTTGTCTCTTCCTTCAAACAATTGTGTTGGAGAGGTAGCACTTCCACCTCATCTTCTTTCATAAGTCCATATAGACTTGGATTTTTCCTATTATGCTTTTGGATTCCAGTAGGATCCTTAACTTGTTTGGCCTCTAAACAGGAATCATTTGCTAGTGTTTTATCAATCTCAATTTCTTCATCTTGGTTCTCCGATTTACAGTTCTGAACTTTCCTTAACGAATGGCTTCTCTGTATTGCATTAGCTCTGGAACGAAGCACTCGGTTTATGGAGGTTGGCTTTGTGATCCTTTTGGAGGTTAACTTCTGCAATTCTGTTTTCCTAAATCTATACTTGCTTTCTTTTTTCACTTTACTACTCTCACCTGAGCACAGAATAAGGTCCTGCCTCTGCCCTGTGGATGAATTTATTTTAGTGGCTTGTTTAGAAGCTTGGTCAATAACAGAGCTGTAACCCTTTTCAGAATCTATAGCCACTGAATTTCGAAACATGCGTTTCTTCAGAGGAATGTTGGACTGTATGTGCCCCTGCGGATTGCTGCCTTGACGTAGATTCATCATAGCTTTAGCTGAAATTACTGACTCCTGAGGTAGTGGTATGAGGCAGGCTGTGAGTTGGACATCATGCCTCTGTGATGCCTGAAACTTTAAACCATCCTGGCTTAACTCAGTCTTAAGTGTGTCTGTAATGTCTTTGCTTACGTGTCTCTTGGCACCTTGTTTATAGTGAGCATTTCTCTTTGCTCTAAATCTCCTCTTCCTTAGTTTCCTCCTCTGCACCGCACAAGGGCATCTGCCTCCATTATTTTCAGTCATATTCTCGCCCTCCTTAGTTAGCATCAAGCTACCACACTCCTTTTCCTTCTGAACTGAGGTACAAAGCCGCCTTCGTACAGTGTATTCCTCTAAACTTGCCCCTCTGCCAGATTTATCTCTCCTTAGAATATCAGAAAGCATTACTTTTGCTTGTTTTATGACAATGTCTTCCTTCTTCCTCCCTTCAGGCTGTTCAATTACATTTCTAACTATTTCACTATTTAACTGCTGAGATAGCTTACAAACACCGGTATCCTTAAAAACACCCTTGACCTTATTTTTAGCAGCCTGCATACTATTTTGTTCTCTAGGTGTTTCACTCGACACGATTTCACACTCTGGCTCCTTTCTTTCTTCCAGGCCCTCTTTACTTGTATAGTCTCGGACTGTAGTTAAAACATTTCTTTTTTCTTTTTGTTCTTCAGTTTTACCTTTAATAATGTCTTGCTGCTCATTTAGTATGCAATTTTTTTCTTCCCCTGATACAGTTTGTATTTCAATGACCTTGTCATTTCCCCTTTTCTTGCATCGTGATTCATCACCTGTAGTCTCACTTACATGTTGCTTCCTTGTGTTTACTTTATCAATAGCTTTAAAATACATTTCCCTGACCCCTCGATTACCTTCACTTGTAGAGCTCTCGGCACTTCCTTCCTGTTTCTGCTGTGATCTGGACACTCTTCTTTCTGCCTGTCCTGTAAGAGTTTCTGGTCTACTCCGCTGGCTTTGTCTGCACTTTCCTCTTACCATCACTCTTCCTTTCCTGCTTGCAGGGGCGTTTTCTGCTTCTACAATTTGTGGCACAGATAATCTTGTTAAGTTCACTGTAAGGTATTGCTTCAATGATAATAGTGGATTTTCCCCAGCTTTCTTTGATTCATTTGAGAGACTTTGATAAACTTCAAACAGGGATGGTGGAGCCCTTGTGGTCTTGTGTTCAGTCACTGAATTTTGAGCTCTAGTAATGATGCAGGGGTCACTTCTGCTGCTGGATTGGGTGGCATCACTCACTGTTACTGTTACACACTCTTTACGTTCATCATCTTTGACTGTTTTTTCCATTATCTCTTGTTTGGGGGAATTTGCCTGGATGGTTGTGTCTTGTCCAACAGGGCAACTAAGTATTGCAATATCAGCTGTGTTACTGAAACCTGTCTGACTTGTGTGTGTGGTGTGAGCCAGGCTGCTTCTTCTTCTTAACATTGTCCTTCGGTTAACTACCAGCCCATCCACCACTTTGACAGACTTCCCACTAAGTTCTGAGCCGCTAACTGAAAATGTATTTTTCTCCTGCAATGACATAGAAGACCCTAGAGTGAAAGGCTTCAGGTTTACCTCACCAGTTTCTTTGTGATTGCTGTTTTTTTCATCCCCGATTGAGTGCTGTTGGTTTGGCTTCACTTGTTCCAGCAGTTGGAGCAAGGCCCTTTCTTTGCTTTTTGGGTCCTTGCAATTGAGTAAGAAATCCACTGTGTGGCGCCGTACTCTAACTGTAAGTTCCTTTAATGTCTGTTGGGACAAGGGTGGAGCTGTCCAACACTGTTTGACTGTGGCAGGTGTTTTCTTGATCTTAAATGGGTGCTTTCGTGAAAGTCTGTGATTCTCTTGCCTCCACTTCTTTGTCTGACTCAGTTTCCTGTTCTTCAGGGCATTTCTCCTCATCTGCTGGGTGAACGAATTCCTTGAGGGAATGGCTGTGAAGATAAGAAAAAAACATTAGACAAAAGACAAATTACTTCAATTAATCTGGGGGGGAACTATTGGGGAAACTTAAATTATAGTTTTCATGCAGTGTATTCAATATTCCCTGAAGAATTAGGTACCACATATGATTTGAAGAGTAAATCAAATTTCAGAAAAGAAAAAAATGTTAAAGAATCAACATTATTTCTAATGTACATAGGCCCTAAAATATGCTGTATTGTGCATATATTAATTTATACATCGTCACAATGTGACACATCTCAGGTAAATGAAGAAGAATTACAGTTCAATAATTCTATATTTGATTTGGGTTTAAATGAGATGTTTATTGACCACTGACTCCGTTGATAACACATTCATCATGACTATGAGTGTATATGCAAAATTGTGTCTCACGTAGTTTTGCGCTTATTTGAAAGACCCCTGTTTAAACAGCAGGAAGAACAACTGGATTCTCAGTATTTATGAAGCTAATTTTAATTTCTATGTGTCCTAGACTAAGTGGTTCCCTAAAACCTAATTGACTGTGAATGCTGATGTTTCCATGTCTGGTACAAAACAAAGTTCCAGTGGTCATAAATTGTTCTTGCTGCAGCAGATGTTCTTAATGTCCGGTTCCATCCCAATGTGACCTTACTGTTGGTTTTAACATCGTTGATTACAGCATATTAATGGGGCCTCGCATTAAGCACTGCTTTTATTTATTTATCGTACATCTTTCACTTTTGCAGCAATAATATCTTGAGCACAACTTAATTGCATATTCCAATCCACACAGGGTTTTAATTTACTCCGTGTCCTATTTATGCTACCATAGAACAACTATTACAAATTATGTTTAAAAATCATTCATAAGCTTGACATATCTTGTCATATTTCATAACCTCCAGCTACTTAAAATGCAAGAAACTTGAGCTATTAACAAAAAAATAAGATGGCTTATGATTAATTAAGTAATTATGAAATCTGGGTGCGACTATCAAAAATACACAATGTGTGCTATTTAGGAAATAACCATCGTTCCTTTCTGTCCATGTATGCGTTATACTGACAACTGTAATACCATGCATTCATGGAATCGAACATTCACAACAATACTGAAGATATCCAGTCTCAACTATGTTTTATATGGAGTAAACATGACTGAACTCTTGAGAGCTCACCCCGGAGTACCTGTGTCCAGTTTATATGATCACCATCTGGCACACAGCTGAGACCTGGCTTGAAGTACAGTTTGCAATTCCTCAGAGGGGGCTTCCCAAAACTAGGTAACTGAAGCATCTTCCTGCCACCCTGTTGGCTCGCTGGATACTAGGGCTGTCACTTCCAAAAATTACAAATGAATTTATTTCAAATGACAAGCACATTTGAATATATTCGAATGTGGATTCCCCCACCCTTGTAGAAACCAAAATACTTCCGCACACTGCTTCTCAGTTCCTTTGGTGTCCTGATTGTCCACTTTGGACGGTTTAGCTCCCTATCCATTTTGTCATCGCAAACAACATAAAATAAGTAGCTGAGTTTACTGATAGGTCAGCAGGGCATGCAATAGGTCAAGCTCATTGTCAATTTTTAGAGCACCCTCTGCTGGATCACAAAACAAACTACTTTGGACGGTCTGATGCCCTTGTAGAACATAAACGTTGATTTTGAATGTGTTATTACAACTCAAATATAATTTTCTTCCACATGTTCAAATATATGGTAAATGCTAAATGGACTGCATTTCTATAGCGCTTTTATCCAAAGCTCTTAACAATGTTTGCCTTACATTCACCCATTCATACACACATTCACATACCGACAGCCAAGGTAACCATGCAAGGCCCACTTGCTTGTCAGGAGCAATTTGGGGATCACTAGGTGATGACCCTACCACCTATGCGACCTACGCCACGCCACCCCTAGAATATATATTTGACTGCCCTACTCGATACAAGACACACATTAGACGCCATCAACTCATAACCAGCAACAGTGTGAAACTGAAAGAAAACGTCAATATTCACGCCATTGACATGTGAATACAATGAACACAAAAGTTCAGCTAACACAATGATGAGTCTTGAATCAGACAGTGAGAACAAGTATTCCTCAGCAGCGCCAAACTGCTGAAGTGCTCTGTTGCACCATGTAGTTCAGCATAACCGTATGCTATAATATTTCTAAAAGGATGAAAAATTATTTCTGGGTTTTCTGCTAATATAATAATATAATAATATCTGCTAATATAATACAATATACGATAAATTGGTGGGGGATTATTATGCTGCCAAATTTTGAACATTTCAATCGATCAAACATACAAATAATTCTTCAACAACACAGCTCTTACAAATTTTGGGAATACTGTGCATCCTGGTTGGACGGAGAAGTACTGTATTTCCGACCTGAGGGTGATCAGGTGTGATTAGCTCCGGGCAGTGTAAGCTCAAATGTGGCAATGTTATTCTTAGGCCAGATATAGAATTAACAATCAAATAGAAAACAAAGTACATCTTGCTATCTGGACATTATGAAGTAGCACTAGTTGTTGTCCTTTGGGTTTCCAATTTAACTGTACATTTAACAAATACTGCATGTGAAGCAGATCGTTACCATTCCTTTTCTTCTTTTAACTGTTACTAAAAATGTCACAGCAGTGACAAAATTACTATTACTTGGTGGCTCATTAGCATAATGCAGAGTGTCAATATTTGCTTAGTTCCTTTCATTTTCACTATACTGTGTAATTGTAACTATTTTTATGATTAACAATAAAATCCTAAAATCCCACACGTGTTACCTTTCAAGATACCTGAGTGTACTCCTGGTATTGTAGGTCTTGTAGGACAGTGACCCTTCTCTCTGTTCTGACGCAGGTATCTCTCTCTCAGACGATACACCTGGCCCACCGGGTCCTTTGTTTCTTCACAGTCAGGCTGTTTCCCTCTATGTTTGAAGTGGCCTTCTCCTCTCCTACAAAACATTCAAAGAACGCATTTACTACATCTTATCAACAATATCTCCTCAAAACACTTTTCAGCACACAGCAACATAAACGATTATGATCCGATGTTATACACACCTCTCGCAGGTGCAGCATTCACACATTTCATTGCCTTCCCCAAAAAAGCTGGCACCATAGTAACATGTAATCTCCTCCCCAGGTGATATGGGCCGGATCACTTCTACACAGGCGACATTTTTCTCACCAGGGACGAACTGGGCGGGTGAAGAGGGGAAAAACAGCAAAAGACAAAGACAAAGGTTTGTAAGCCCGTGGGATTTAGTAACTATAACACAGCAGTGAGGAAGCAGACGAAGAAGAAATGATGTGTGTGCTTGTACAGTACATGTAATAAATTAATATTTCATTACCTTGCAGTTTGGTTTGCAGTCTTCAACCGAGAAGAAAAAACAATAGAGAAACCATATGAGACAAGCACAGAAACCAAAAAAAATATTAATTGCAATAAAACATTTTATGAAGATATAACACTGACCATCTGTTGTACTCTTAATTGATTCTGTAAAGGCACTGAGCTAACCAGATTAAAACATTATTACAAGTTCCTGCCATATGCTGACCTTTCCAAATGGAAAGAGGAACTTAAATTTCTCTAATCACCTAATACAATGTGTAGTGACACGTGGTGTGTGAAAAATCAGGCTGCTTTGGCAAAATAACAAATCACTCTGTCAAGTAAAGCCTTTGATTGTGATTACGTATATTTCTCACCTGACCTGCTCTATATGAAAAGTGCCACGTGATAACCTTTGTGGTAATTTGGCCCTATATAAATAAAATTGAATTGAATTACTAAAAATAAATCACACTGCATTCAAAACTCATTTAATTTCAGATAATTTTGGGATTCTGTTATTAAATCTACACAAACTGCTTTACTATTTCCATTCACTTCTACTGCATAAAAAACCCAAACTGCAACTTGTTACCTTTATTATTCAGTGACTAGAGAAGTAATATATACTGTGTTTATATGTATATATACTGTGTTTATATGTATATATATATACTATATAT
>OMNV01007964.1:19365-41257 GCA_900303265.1 Brotula barbata | reverse complement strand
AGAAAAAAACACCCCCCCCCCCCCACACAACAAACACAGAGCGGGCTGGAACAGAGAGACTGGAACAGAGAAAGAAAGGCTAGAAAGGGAAGAACCGTCGACGGATGGACTCCGTCATGATTAAAGATGGCGGCAGTTCTTGCTGCAGATTGCGAAGGACGATCCTCGATCCATAAAGACACAGCGGGAGCGGTCTGCCTTTCAGCACCACAAAACCAAGATCCACATAGCGAGGTAAATCTAAATGAAGATAACAGGTATGACGTCTGCTTTTCAACAAGCCAAGATGAAAACTGCAGTCACCAGGAACTTCACGTTCTATTGTTTCTCGCTCCATTCTGTCTCCATGACTTATCGTTTTCCATGTCTCAGCCATACTGGGTTTTGTTTTGTCCTCCTCATCCCAAAGCAGAGCACATCATTTGATTTGACTGTTGAATGTCCTACGACCGCACTATTGATGACCACGATAGACTAAAGGCTTAAATTAATTTGCATTGTTCCAGCCAACAGACGTCTGAAGGTACTTTTGCCGTTTGGTCTACGCGTACAGACGCAGCCATTGTGTAATTATTTGAAACACTGGCCTTATGAAAAGATTTTTTTTTTCCCATTTTTGTAGGAATATGGCGCTCCATGGTCTCGAAAATCCGACAAAATAAAATGAAGTCTGCAAATTGCTAAATCCTCTGTGGCTAATCCACTCCAGGGCATGTTAGTCATGATACATTCAGCCAGGACAAAGGACATCAGCAGGACTCCAGAATACATTTTCTGACAGTCTTTTGATAATAATCTAGAAAATTCTTCAGACTTAAACTCTACAAAGCCTTAATACGTCTGACACACCTTTATTACAAAAAATCATTTTGGCTAAATATGTCTTTTCCATATTTTCCATCTCTATTTTTCTTCTCCCGTGAAAAAACATTTGAAGGCTTTCAATCGTGGACGTCGGTCTCGTTTGTGGTTCTTTCTGTTCTTACACTTGAATGAATTATTCGATGACAACCGGTTTGAAAAATAGAAATGTCTATTGTGTGGACTCAGAATGGCAGCATTCATTTTTACGTCTTAATGGGCCTTTTGTTAATCAGAGAGTCCTCAGAAGAGATAAGCCTTTTTCATCCAAAGGCCTACAAGGGAGTAAATCCACACTGACAGGTGGAACAAAGACAGCTGAAAGGAACGAATTGGGAGACATCAAAACAGTCATCTGGTAGCACTTGACGGGATCTTCAAGCGCTGGAAAACATTTTCAACGTCAGAGTAACATTTTCAATTCAAATTTTTTTTCTCCCATATAAGTGAATCAATAAACAGCAGTATCCAATCACTTAAGGAATCCACGTGTGTGTAGGAGACGTGATTTCTCTGACAGCTTTGAGTGAATCCTTGCTGATTTTAGCAGCAGCGCTCCCGTCTGGTTCACACGTCCACGCTCGGGAGTTGCTCTAAAAAAAAAACTCTTGCATTGTTTGTCTGTCTGCTGCGCCGCTCCACTGGTGCAGTCGCTCAGGGGAATCTGCTTGGTTTTGGTTTAGTTGTTTGAAGAGGAGTAGGCATTTTTTTTTTATTCTGACACAGTTAAAGGTGGATGGGGGGGTTAATGATACAGTGTTTTCACTCAGCGTGAAGCCTGAGAGTAGTAGTGGTGCAGTATGGTGGCTAAAAACTTGGCTAACAGGGGGTGAATTTGGCAGCATAGTCTGTGTGTTAAAAATTTCATATATATGTGTGTTTGTGTTTATATAGACTAAAAGATAGACACTTTATTAATACAAAAGGAAATTTCAGACATCCAGTAGCTTAAATGGTAAGAAATATAAGAGAAAATACAACTCAATATGGGAACATATTACAAAATATTAAATAATCGATTGTGAGTCAGATTTATAAATCAATGACAGAATATGAATAATAACAATGTGCACAGTGGGATAGAGTATGAATAAATATTGGAGTTGTTAGAGAACTAGATCCTATGAACATGTATGGACGTGTATAATAAGGTGCATATGTGTAGGTGTAAAGTAAAACTTATCTTATCTTGATGAGACTCATGTGTTTTTGCACACTAATCCCTTAAAATCTGCAAACCAAAGACGGGTCCATCTTCATTAACACTGGATTTTATTTTCAATTATAGTAAAATGTCCAACTTATCAAAAATACCTACAATTACCCACACTAAAGAGACTTTTAAGTGAAGTTAAAAATGCCATAGCTTTGTTTAATGTCTATGTGTCAATGTCGTCTTCTTCAGTACACAAAATTAACATGATTCTCTAATGGGTTTATGAAGGTTTTTGCTTTAAATAGGACTTTAAATTGTAAACCTGGAATAGAATAAAGCTAGAGAGGATTTATGCCTTTTCTCAATGCTCGACTCAGTTACTATTGGATTATTGTTGTGACAAAACTGATTATCTTCATTGGAAAATGTAATTATCCATAAACTGTTTCCCTTAAAGTTTACTCAATTACCAACTCAACAGCATTGCACAAGTTTCAAAATAAGTCCAACATTGTTGTCCCATGTTGATATTGACATCAACATGATAGAAGGAGTCGCTGTTTGTGTGGTGACAGACAGAAGACTGTAAACAAATTCAGACTGAGAATATGTTGTGTAATTAGTGGTATATTGGCCGACATACATGCATTGTGGGAGTGAGATTATGGGCTAAATTTAAATGGTACAAGAATGCAGCTTTAGCCAATTGTGTGTGTGTGTGTGTATGTGTGTGTGATCTAAATGTGAAGACTTAACATATACTTCTTTGATTTTAGGAACAAATGGATGAAAAAGACAATCGATTACGGTGGGATTCCCATTTCGCTCGACCGGGAGGGATGTCAATGCTACTGCAGTCTGAGTTGCTAAATGACAATGCAATGGAATCCTCAATAAAGGGACACACTGCTGGAGAATGGAAGACATTCATCCTCAAGGTAATAACCCCACCAGCATTTCTTGTTTGGAACAATCCGTCTAGAAATAAAAGAGTAAAGATGCAGAGTAACTGCTGGGAGATATGCAGTACATGTACACGGACAGTTAGTAGGAACATAAAAATCTCTCTGTTTGACACATCGGCATAATGGAATTTTCCATTCATGTTCACATTTGCCCACATTTGGTCATATTGCTCCATCTTTTGTAAGCTTTATGCCATTCCATGGATTTAAATGGGATTGAAGTCTGACTTTGGGTTTTAAGAATGCTGGCGTTGAAGTCATACTGTGGGTTGATTTAGCTGTCTTCTTTGGGTCTTTGTCCTGTCGGAACATAGATCAAACTGCAAGGTTTTGGGTTTTTTAAAGCTCCCCTCATTCCCCTCATGCTTCCATGTAAATATGGTGTTCAAAATAATCAATAGACAGTCAGAATAGTGGTCTTCATTCATGTCACGGATACTGAAGTACATCTCAGAGGGCCGAAGCCTGGTGATCTGTAACCACATAAAGTTATGAAATCCCACAGGTAAGATAAGACTCATCTGAAATATATCGACCTATTTATTCAGGTTAACTGAAACATTTTGATCTAATGACATCATCAGACCCACTTATGTTTTTATGGTGTTCCATGTCCTTTCATCTTGGGCTCAGTAAAACCATGTGATTATTCTGTAATTGTCCCTGTGGTGTGCAGGTAAACCACTAAAGCTGCCAGTCTCAGTAGTTTCTTCCCTTAACTTATGAGGCCGAAGTCTTACCACGTGATTGAGCAGTATTTTCCGTGAGGGTTTTCAGTGCCGCAAAGGTTTAGTTTAAACTCATACAGTGAAACAGCAAAGCGTTGTTATGGATCATTTACTCACCAAAAGGATTAATTGCTCATTAAAATGACATTAACATTAATTCAATTCAATTTTATTTACATAGCGCCAAATCACAACAAAAGTTATCTCATGGCACTTAGTTAGATTAAATGTTTTCAACCTAAGATAACAGATGGGATCGACTGTTTTGTCACGTCAGATAATTTAATTGTTAACCTCATGCTGTTTCGTGTCTTCATATCTCGATGTGGAATCTCATAACTCTTTAAGTGGCGATTATAAAACTCGCTGCGGAACGCAACATCCTGGTGGTAAAGATGGAACTATGATCCTTATGACAGGGATGTACTGTACGTGCTGATTTGATTGATTATTATTAGATTAGATTATACTTGCCCACGAAGCAAGTAATCAGTGATATCAGCTGCTGTAGCCTTTGGTTGGATTAAAAATTAGCAGACTTCGCAAGATGTTTGCCTCTGCTTGATAAACACTCATGTTTACACACAATTTAAGTATACCATCAAATATGTATCTTGTGTGTATCATTGTGATTTGCTTTAAAATGGCTGCAAACATGAAGTATTTTTGTTAAGGTGAATCACAAGGGCAACAGGCCTGACTGGTACTACATTTTTAAACTGTTGATAGATCCTAATTTCACTATTTACATGAGGTATGCACGCATAAACGTATCATTAATTACTCTTCTTTGGCATGGTAAATTTCATTATTAAATAGTTGTAACAACTTCACAAATAAGGTAAGAAGAAAGTTAAACAATCCTTTAAAAAAACTTGACAGTAATCATAAATAAATAAAAAGTAAAGTTTGAACAATAAAATTAAGAAATTCACTGGTAATTAAAGGATGGAATGTGATCTTAACCTGTGTTTAAGCTAAATATATTGCTATCTCGTCCTCTTTGTGTGCATTATCATATGTAATATAAGTAATATAAGTAAATATGTGACCAGTCTGCGTAATCCACTCATCACAGCCGTATTTTAAGTGTTTAAGTGCTATAAGGATGTGAACTGAATTGCTATCAAATTGTGCCTTATACTCACTGCAGGGGTATTTGTCAGTACTTTGTATTTCAGTCCCGTAGTATTTTCAGTACCTTTTTATTTTGCGTGTCTATATTCATCATCATTTATTCATTTTATGGATTGCGTATATGTTTAGTTATTTGTTACTCATTCTGCTGTGTGTATGGTTTTGAATGACACTAAAGATAACCTGGCATGACTCCTTGACTCTTACATCATACAGTACCTATACACATAATAATATACAGTATATCATTAATAATGATCCTAAATTAAGATGTAGAGTTGCATTACCTGCATTTTCTATAAGAAATAGATGTTACAGGAAATCATCGGTTTGCACAACTGTTCACCTCTGTCATGATAGGGTGTCATCTTCACTGGATGCCTGCTTTGTTGTCCCACTGGAGGACCACTGACGCCCCACTGAAATGTTAATGTCCACACATTCCATGAACATATATGGTGTCACTACTGCACATCTTGAATATGCTGGATATCCATCCTGCACCATTTACAGAGTATTCCATCTATATTTGTTTGCAGTACATTGTTGTGAATATATTGATAAAGGCATGGAAGAGATTGTATAAATGCACAGTATTTATCTGTAGATTCTTGTACAACATAATAGACTTCTATTGCAAATATAATGTCCAAGGTGTTTGTTTCCATATTTACTTACAGTGTGGGTATTTCTGTGTTTTTCATGAGTGAAAGAAAGACTATTATTAAGTATTTACTGCAAGGGATTAACCTCTTCAACTCTGGTAACCAAGGTAACCGTGGGCCCATTTTCACTGAAGTTTTATTTTAGTTTCTATACCAAAAGTATCAGGTTGCATTCTGGATAATATGAAACCCAACACTCTCAGAATCCAGAAAGATAATTTAAAAAGAATTAAAAATACTATAGTACTTATAGGGATATTAGAATAGATTTTAGAAATTTAGGAATTTACCAGAACACTAGAAATATTATCCTTTGTTTGTTTAACAGGTTTGTTTCTAGGTGGCACTCAATTATTGATGGGTTACTAATTAAAATGTATCCAAAATCCTTTAAATAACCCTAAATGGTTTCAATTAAAGTGTACTGAGGCACCAATTAATTTCCCACTGCTTAGGGGTTGAGCAATGGAATGTTTGATTCTCCCTAAAATTCTGGGGTTTTTTTGATCTGTTGGGTATCATTTAACAGATTTTCCCAGAAGGTATCCTGATATATTTGGTATCTTTGAAAACTGCGCTTTTTGGACTAGAATTCAAAATATGACTAAAGTGTTTAAGAAGAAGGGTCCATTTGTGGTTACGCCAGAGTTTACAGGTACGTCATCAAATCTATTACACCATAGAGTTAAATTGTTTAAATTCTTCCCTCGGTATGATTAATTAGGATGAATAACAATAGGAAGATAGTGTTACCAAAGTGAGTGGTGCGTTTCCTGTTATGACCAGCGGGGGCGCTGTGCACCCTCTGCTCCGTAGCCTGAGCTCCGCACAGACAGTGAGACACAGTCATGGAGAGGTGGAGAGCGGACTGTTTTCTTTGTTATTTTTAAACTCTTGCATTTCGCACCTATGACACCGTTCGCGGTGACCTGTGCCGCTTCAAATCCTCGATGCACTCGAACGGAGCAAGAAGATTTCCACCGGTTAAGTACATACCACTTTTTTTTCCCTCAGCCAGCTCAGATTGGGATTGCGGTAGTCGGGTGATATGTACCATCGCTTTGCTTTGCTGCTTCTAAATCTATTCGGAGTGGGATCTATTTAATCTGTGTGGTTTCTAACGGGAGGCGGAATGCTTGCGCTCGCCAGTTGTTCTTTTAGTTTAGCTGACACAGTTCAGATTTTTTAGAAGTAAATAGAGCGACAAAGTTGTGCACTTGTCGGTCGGCTGCTGAAGGGCCTGGCTCTGTGCGTGTGTGTGTGTGTGTGTGTGTGAGTGTGTGTACAGGGAGTTTGTTTCTGGCTCCCCTCCCCCACTCGCCGCTGCTGTGGAAGAGGCCAAGACATAAATGTGATGTGAGGCTCACTTCAAAGGCGCAAAGCCCCGTGTTAGCTTCTGCTCTTATATACCGGCTAAGTCTGACACCTCCGGTTCTGGCCTCTGATTGGCTCACTCACGGTCGAACCCTTTAAATTCATATCAAGGCACGCACCTGAGACCGCAGCACCCGCATCATTTAAATATTAATGCGCCAAACGAACCCCTCTCGCCCCGCTACGTACTTCTTACTGTACGTGTAGCCTAGCAAGCATGTTATCAAGGCGCTATTATCAGACATAATCAATTGTTATTGATTATTTTGAGTGCTGTTTTTATTAGAGTGGAACATAACTTCAGGACGTCAATTTAAGTGATTTTAGAATAGCCCAGAGAAGCACAGTATCAGTATAGGCTATAATCCCAAGAGAATGTCTGTCGATACAAGCATAGCTAACAAGCGCATTGTATTAGAGAATATGAGGTTATTATTCTGCCCAACTCAAGCTTGGGTGGTATTTCCATCAGGGGTTTGTGTTTAAATGTGATTTTGAATTTTAGAAAGGTAGCCAAACAAGTGCTATCTCGAACAGAGGATTATTCTCTTAGCAGGTTAACTTGAGTTGAGGGAATTTGGCCATGGTGGTATTTAAAAGGGAGCAGACTTCTGGATGATCACATTTTTATTCAACTACATTCAGCATGTCTGACCTTATTTTTCAGAATGGTCAAGAATTGGGGTGTACTGTATTCTTAAATCAAGAAAATATTTAATACCCACGGAGTGGGTGTGTCTAAAATGGAAATACAGGGCAACCAACAAAGGTGTTTCCAGCAGACCTTGCAGATTATTTTCAGTTTTTAGTAAAAGAATCTTTGACCTTAACATCATCACAATTAATTTAGATAGCTACGATCATAACTATATTCAAGACTGTTTGTTTTGATATTTAAAAATGTTATTTGAATCTATTTTTATGACATTACTATACTATTTTGCTTGGTACTGCTCATAGTTTCCTTAACCAGCTACAACAGCGGCTGCTAGGATATGTGTTTTCTTAATTTGGCAAAAGAGAGTAAAATAATTAGTATATAATTAGTATTATAATTAGTTCGACTGCAAAATTTAAGTTAAAGCAGATTTCAAGTGTTTGTAAAGAAAAAAGCAGAAAGAGACCCTCTTGCGCTTTTGCTCAGCAGGAAAGCAGTGGGACAATGGGCTTACTCAGAGACCAGGATGTGTCCTTGAACAAGACACTCAATCCTAAAGACATCAGTGTGCTGTTCCGTACCTGCTCTCACACTGTGACACTTGCGGGGAGGGGATGAAATATAAAGAGACTCAAAAGAGCCGGACAATTTCTATTGTAATACTGAACATTCCAGAAATAGCAAAGAGACAAAGGCGACTTTATTACTTGGGCTATATACCTTAACCATGAGCTTATCCTCGTGATGACACGCTCCAGTATTGAATTGGATGCATTTTGAAGAGCTGTGTAAAGTAATGATATGCTTATTCATAAAATCAGTATGCTATTACGGCATGGTACGTTAATGCTGCATTATATGTAACTGTCCCTCCAGGCCATGTAGCACCATTTTTATGGCTCATGATCTGGATTATGTGGCTTGAGCCACAAAAATCTGAATTTGGCCTGGTACTTAATTAAAAAACTATCAAGCCACAATACACTCCTCCGTGGGCTTACTGATATTACACGAAAGGCTTGACGTGAAAGAAACTGAGAGGGATGGGGGCTCTTGTACTGGTACTCAAATCAATATTTTGGCATTTTGAAACCACTGATTCAAAGCAGAGTTCATAATACTGGAGGATATGTTTTATTTGGAAGATTACATAACAGAAAGTATAAATACATTATTTTCAGAGTGTAAACATACTAAAACAACAGCAGCTGTATGAAATATGACATGATTATGAGTGGTTTTCAAAGTGCCCCAGAATAATTTGCTTCACATTTTCAAATGTCTGCATTCCCCAAGAATTTACTGTTACTTTTAATGTCCAAGTGAAAGCTGAACTGTGTCAGATTAATTTTCTCATTCGAAAAATTAGAAACTGCACAGAAATCAACAAACTCTCAATGACATTAAGTGAATTATCATGAGTTTAGTTGTAAACTCATGTGAAAACAGATCAGCACATTTTTAACCACATCTGTAAATGCCACTAGTCTACAACTGGGAAGTTTGATAAACTCATTCTATGTCTTTCTCCTTGCAGGAGAAGTTTTTTTGCTGTGACATAAGTAGAGGTGTGGATCGAATTGTTTTGCAGTGTGGTCCTACCGAGGACGTGATATATGGACGCTGTGACTATGAGCATAAGCGACAAGGGGGGCTACTTTGTGAACCTGGGAGGCAGCTTCACTGAGGATGCCCCCAGACCTCCAGTTCCTGGTGAGGAAGGTGAGCTAGTGTGCAGCGATGGACGCCAGCACAGCAACCTTGTCCTCTCCTCAAAGAATGACATCCTCAAAACCGAGGCCTCTGTTGCTACACCAAGGCGACCAGACTTGGACCTGGGTTATGAGCCTGAGGGAAGTGCTTCCCCTACACCACCCTACATAAAGTGGGCAGAGTCTCTTCACTCCCTCTTGGACGACCAGGATGGTATTGATCTGTTTACCACGTTCCTCAAGCAGGAAGAGTGCGCAGATATGTTAGACTTCTGGTTTGCATGCAGCGGTTTCCGCAAACTTGAGGCTAACGATGGTTATGAGGAGAAGAAAGTAAAATTGGCAAAATTAATCTATAAGAAATACATCCTGGACTGCAATGGAATTGTCTCCAGACAGATCAAACCGGCCACCAAGTGCTTCATCAAAGACTGCGTGATGAAGCTTCACATTGATCCAGCTATGTTTGACCAGGCTCAGACTGAGATTCAGACTATGATGGAGGAAAACACCTACCCATTATTCCTGAAATCAGACATTTATTTGGAATATACCCGGACAGGGGGTGAGAGCCCAAAGCCGTACATTGATCAGAGCGTTTCTGGGAATGGAAAGGGATTATCAGGCTACCTACCAACATTAAACGAAGATGAGGAATGGAGATGTGACCAAGTGCTAGACAAGCAGCCCGAGTGCGACCCCTCGCCGAGAGACCGACTCACTCAGAAGTTGCTAATGGAGACAGTACCACAGCGATTTGCCAACAACACAAGATTCCAAGACAGTCAAGAGTACAGGTAAATCCTCCCAGCAATCGAGAATTCTTAATGTCAACCTCTAACTCCACAGACTTTTCTTCGCAAGCTGCTGAATTAGAAATAAACCTGAAATCCCGCACCGGCTCAAATGCTGTCTGAAGTTTGAGATGAAAAGAGAGCGTGAGTCGAGCGCAAGAGACAGCAACAATAACAGGAAGGTGGTGTGTGAAGTGATTCTAAATACCTGTGGCTTTGCACTGTGGTGCTGAGGAAATGTCAGAGGTTGCAGAAGCTCCTGTATTTGTTGTTTGAGGTTTGAAATAGGAGGTGGATGTTTTCTCATCGGTCAGGTTTTTGTTGTGGAAGAGTTCAGCGTTTTCTTTACAAAAGGTGTTCTACAAAGGCACGCTTTGTGAAGAGCACAAGTTTATTTCATCCTCGCCTTCTTGTTCTTCGCCATCCTCTGCTTATCTATTGGAAGAAAAAACATTTACTCTTGGAGTAATGTAGCGTTATAAATACTGTACTTGGCCTCTGAAGTTATGGTTGTCACAATCTTGTTCATTGATCACACTGAGGAACATTGATGAGATCTTTTGATTCTTGCTCCAGATATTAATTCTGGTTCTTTCAGACACAAACAGCTCAACATCGTACCCAACTTTGTGTAACCTATGGGCTGAATGAGGATGAGTAGGGGATAGGATTACCAGATTTCTCTGAAAGCAGAAAGGTAGGGCTGTTTCAAAAGTGCTGCAAGGTGTAACTGTTGGTGCGCGTCTGCAGAAATAGCATTAAAACAGTGTTCTCTCTGCGTTGAAATGATTTTAATTATTGTTGGAGGTCAGAGCACCGTCAGTATCACGGGATTATAATGTGTGCCTGTCCCCTACTACCCTACATTAACTCAGCCTTAAGCATTGTGATGTGCCTGACAATCAAGAGGTCTGTAGTTGTCTTTGACAGAATATGCTGATGAATTTTGTTCACTCTTTGCATGATATATGCAAACATTAAAGTGGGATTGTTAGTTCCGTTCCTTGACTGGTTTTGAATCCTTAAATGAGCAAGTTGTGTGTTTATGGGGTGTGTGGATTCTTATGCATCAGGGATGGGAGAGGAGATAGGATTCTGTCATGAACTCTGATTCTTCAAACAGACATTTCGTGAATTGTCGCTCAAATGAAGAATCAATACTGCACATTTAGTGAGTT
Source organism: Brotula barbata (assembly GCA_900303265.1). NCBI lineage: Eukaryota > Metazoa > Chordata > Actinopteri > Ophidiiformes > Ophidiidae > Brotula > Brotula barbata. Next base: position 30,029 of record OMNV01007964.1, on the reverse strand, counting down.
ATATCTTGTACAGTGTCTTGATGTATGCACCACAACTTTGGCAGCACACAGGCATCCTCTTAGTATATATCTTGAGTGTGGACTAGTGTATATCGAAAGTGTGGAAATGTGGATTTTACAAGACAAATGGCCAACTTAATACTTAATCTCTGTCACAGAAACAAAGATTGTAATAATATTAATAGAGTTAGCAGACGGAGGTTATGATCATCATCACAGTGATTTTAACTAATTTGGCTAACCTGGGAGGTGTCCATAACAGCAGCTCAGAGGTAGACATGCTTACCAGTTGTAAAATTGTCCAAACAATACCCAAAGTCACTGCTTTTTTGGAATAAAGCAATATGTGGAAAAAAAAAATTATAGATTTGGCAGCAAAAAAAACGTCTTAATATTGTATTGCCTCTTGCACAGAAATTCCCACCTTAATTGCACATCCGCTGATTCTTCTTTTTTGTCAAATCAATCTATCCATCGTATATGGATAATATGAAGAAGAGGCACCTTTGCTTGACGTGATCAATAATTTGAAAAATCGGTTATTTCCATAGGATTCAAAAGGTATATGATGTATTCTAGTACATGTCTTCCCTCTGCCATAAATGATGAAGTGAGGATAGTGGATAGGATAGGATTAAACTGTGAAGCAGCTGCGAATCAACACACAATAAACACACCAAGAAGTTTTGAATTATTACTGATGAGAAAATTAGATCTTAATTGTTTAGAAGTTAGGATGTAAATTATGTGGTTATGCACAGAAATAATTGACAATAAAAATACGCAGACTGACCTCTTGGAGTTAAACTTGTGAACTGTTGCTGTCCAGTCAAATTTATCCCTGCAGTGTGGTCAGTTCTTACACCGTTTGTTGCATTTGAATGTGCAACTTGCAGCTTGTGACTAATACAATCTTAGAGGGAGAACAGATAGAGACAGAGAGAACATGTATGTAAGCAGGGGAGCAACTGTGGTCTAAAATTCAGAATAGCCAGCTTGTGGATGTTATTTCACTGGCCTATTAAGGAAAGTACTTGTGTTTGCTCTTTCCTCATTGGCCACAGTTGAAGACACTTGAACAGTTAGTTTGTGGTCCTAGTGGTCTTAGATTAGACTAATAAGACATCTTCGGAATTATGTCATCTTGGTTGATTGTTCTTTGTCCTTTCTCATTGTGTCTCTACATGTGCATGTTTTCAAAAATTGATTAATTTATCACTAAAAGCTCGGCCTTCGTATTGACATATACACAAAATAGATTTCATGGATTTGGATGCTGCAGAATGATAACAGGGATTCTCTGTTCAGTGTGTTGCTTTTATTGAAGATAAGGAATATTTTCCGGTGTGTTTATCTTTATTTTTGTATTAATTTATTTATTTTTTACACAAAACTCTGATGTTGGGGATGTATGAAATCATTTTAATTTATCATACAATCTAGACCTGTGTAGTTTTAAGCGTACCATTAAATTTGGGTGGTATTGTCCTGTGTTGGTTGTGTTGTTCCTGTCTTAGACCACATGTGAAAATAAAGACTTAGATTTGTACAAAAACCTGTATCTGATGAATGCATTGTAGCTTTGGTGTTATTTTCTTAGTTAAAAATCAAGTGTTACTGCTTCTGTTTAGAAAAAAAGAAAATTTTTAAATCTAACAATTTAGAGTTACCCTTTGGGTTTTTATGAAACTGACTTTTACATCATTGGTGTCTGATCTCTTCAGAGAGCGGCAACAAAGGATATTAACAAGTCTTTCAGATCAGCTTAAAATAAAATGGAAGGACTTGAGAGAGTGACCTATATATTCATTAACATTTGATGAGGATTTTGAAATGTGAACAGCTCAGCTTTGATTTCATACTGCTAAGAACTGCACTTCAAAGGAGACTTTCATAGCTTTTGGAAGTGGTTTGATGAATAAAGTTATTGCCTTTATGTGATCTTATACACGTGCGTAACACTCAGCCTACAAGAGTACATTTCAGACACGGAGTAGCATGGGCCTGCATTTGTGAAGTCAGCATCGCCATCACATTTTGTGAAGACGCAATTGTTAAATTGCCAAGGTCTGCAATAGCCTGGGTCACAATTCTGCCACTGGATTCTGAAGTGAATGCTACATTGACAGTTGCCTCAGACCGGATGCCATTTTGGCATCCAAGAGATGTTGCTGACTAACCACACGCTCTGTAGAACGACAGGTCAATAATATCATAGTAATATCATATAATATCATATCAAGTTCCTCATTAATAATTACATAGACAGACAGACTGTGCAGAAGAACAGGGCTCCATGTTAGAGTGTCTTAGCTTAGCTCAGCTTGTTACCTGTTAAATTTAAAATGTTTCTACCCTCTCATTTATGCTTGAATTTCCAGCATACGGCGTGTACTATGTAAACTTGGTAAATAAAGCAGTCAGTGGATTGCTGGAAATAGAATCTAAGTAAAAGAGTAAATCCTACAGTAGCATTAATTTCTTAAGCACAGCATAATCTGCACCCCCCCATTGTTCAACCGAAAATGGTACAGATCGTTTACACACTGCTACATACACATCTCCTTTTATTCACTCAATTTTACTCAACACTCAACTTATATTGCATCACAATAAAACACACGCTTATTTTCCAATATGCTGTGTGTATGACAAATGGAGTCTATTGTAATATCACTATATTTTCACAAAAATCTATTAGTCTATTAAAAATAGTCTAGTAAAATTCAATTTTTTATGTTTTCAATTGTAAAATCTGCGTTTTGTTTTTTAAATCCCTCTTTATTGTGGGTTTTTGCATTAATAAATAGTTCATATTTGAATGACACATAATGTAGCAGAAAAAGGGACAGAAAGAGACATCTTTACAAGTTTCAAAGCTCGTCGTATAAGTTGTATTTAAAGTAATGACATCAGCACAGTGTTGATCAAAATATGTGAGAAGAACAATTGTGTTTGGAGTGGATACATAGATTGATGGCAGTGGTGGTATTTCGCAATAGAATATAGTAGGACAGTAGTCAATATGATAGAAATGATAATTTAATTGGTCTACAGCTATTTTATATACAGAATTCTAGAGTATATATTTTTGTGGGTATTATATGAACAGATTGCTCACCCCAAGCTGTTCTGAGCAGTGTTGCAGGAGAACTTTGCTCAAGGGATCATCGATAGCATCTAGCTTGTTTCACCAAGATCAGTTGAATTCCATTGATTTTTCTGTCCCTACTTTTTTTTTTTTTTTTTACATTCTCAGAAATATTGACGCATTTGATCACACAACCCTAAACGCCATTTTCAATCGACTGAAGCCGTTGTTTGACTAAAATCCTCCTGGCTCTTCCCTAACTCAGCCCTATAATTATTCACTGCTGTAGAATGTAGATGCTAATGAAAATCAGTTGGTGGAAAAGGTTTTGTTTTGAACTCTGCGAGCTTCTGCATTCCAAACAGGGAGAAAGTATGAAATAAACGCTTCAGGGAATTCCAATTTAAATAGAAAGAGAAGATGCCTACCAAAATCTATAATTCATGTTTACAAAGCCTGTAAGAAATATGTTCAGCATAGTTGAATCAATGACTAATGATGAAAATGTGTCAAACAAAGCCGTAAAGATCAAGTTTGGCATATTCACAAATGTTACTGAAGTGCTGTCTGACACAGTGCTGAACAAAAATGTTTTGTTGCTGCAACTAGAGGTCTGTGTGTGTCAAGAAGAATGAACCATGCAGTGAAGCTCAAGAATCCCAATCAAATGAAATGAGAGAACTGGACTTTTGTTGTGTGGGCAGGCATGTTTTCATGGATTGTGAACAAAGCTGTGCAAAGTTGAGTTTGTCAGAATGCAAACACTGCAGGGATTGAAAGAAAATGCAATATTAAACTTTATACGCAAGACAAATTGAACTGAATTCTACTTTTGCATTTATCATTCTTATTAGTGTTGTTATTTTTTCACATTTGATGATGTCTGCGTAATGCTTCGTTCTGCATGTGCGGTTAGGAAAGAATGCCAAAGGATAATGATTGTGTTTTGAGGATATATTGGTTATTGTACAGTTATGGAATGAGAAATACAGTATATAAAGGTGGTTAGCTGTTCATTTTTCAATATTTGTTTTTATTTATTATTCTATTTGCTGTGACTTTTGTTGTTTGAATGTACTTTTATTATCATGTATAATACACATAATATTTACCAGTAAAATACCTCTACAGATTACCTTTAAACTGCATGTATCTCAACCGCTTGCGCAATATTGAGCAATTCTTGCCAATAAAGCATGAAGTAAAAGAAAAATGGATCCTCACCAGATATTTTTTTTACTTATACTTATATTCATGTTCTTCCTGGCCCAAAAGCTCAGTTGTTTGTTTTCTTAATTTTCCAGGCATCCACCATGTCGGGAGCTCATCAATCCCTGCTACATCAACAGTGGTTACGCCATGGCTCCTGCTACCAGTGCCAACGATAGTGAGCAGCAGAGCATGTCCAGTGACGCAGACACACTTTCCCTTCCTGACAGCAGCATGTATGTACTTCCTCAAATCACACACACAGCAGGCACATATTTCTCTGTAAAAAGGATGATATATGAGTTCAGGCTGAAACAAAATATTGATATCACCATGAAATCCTATACTTCCAATCTTAATGTAGAAGGCAGGGATGTAATGATTTTACTGCAAGAAGGAAACCAAACTCCTCAGATAGACAAGATCAATTTTACTTCTTGTTTTAACTACGGGCTCTGAAAAATAGAACTACAGCATTATAGCATATTGTGACTCTTTAAATCACATCATGAACTATATAAGACTAACCGGCTTAAAAGAACCACTTTTTAAGCTTAACAAGAATCAATGAACTAAACATGGTTATTTAATAAGGGTTGAAGGCAGAATTTGTCTTTGTATTTCCACAGGTAACTTTGTTAGTCCTCTTTAGACCTTTGGAGGCTGCTGGGTTCATTTACAAGCAGCACTTTAATCCAGTTGTGAGTGCGAGAGCGTGCATAACACGCAGGTAAAATACTCGGCTCAGAGATGGACCTGTGGGAAAAAGTATGAAAGAATTACCAAAGATCTGATGAGTGGACAGAACATCTTTGAAGGTGAACGGCTTAGAAGCAGTTATCCAGGAGAGAAACCTAGCATGACCAATTTAAAGACTCACAACTGCCATCTAAGAGACCAATTTGACGCAGAGGGGGATAAGAAGAGCCTCTGAGAATAATTATCCTCCTGTAAAAATATTTTTGGGCATCAGTATTTTGATCATTTTGGGCACAAGTGCAATAGAAAATTCCAGCTTGAATTTCAAAGCTGCCTGTTGTTTATTCATAAGGACGTTTTGTTTTTGTTGTTAATTCCAGAGATGGGGTCCCACCCTACAGATACCGCAAACCGTATCACTGGGAGATCCACGAAAGTGCCAAAGCAAATGGGCGAGTGCCACTACCTCATATTCCAGTGAGTTATTCATGGCTTATTTCCCCTTCCTTACACATCTCGCTCCCTCTCTCTCTCTCCCTCACTCTCGAGCTGCCTGTCTCTGCCTCATTTTTCTCCCGTTCCACTGGAGACGTGCATATTTAAGCCCTGCTGTGTCGCAGGGTCTCTGATGGAGCATAAGAATAGCTGATGGTGAAAGAGAAGGCTGTCTAAATGCTGCTTGATGCTTTCCTAAGCTGCGTGTGCTGAAGCCTAGCAGACATGAATCCTCCCCCTGTGACAGCCCGATGCCTCCCTCTGCAGCTTTGGCTGTCTCTCGGTAGGAAAACCCCGGCCCTAATTAGGCCTCGGAGTAAAGAGTCAAATTAAAACTCCTCACTTAGCATCCTATTAGGATGCATGCATTGACTGGATGGTGGAGCACAAATCTCTAAAGCACAACCAAGCTGTTTCATTGGCCCAACAAATTAATCATGACTTCGGACTCACTGGCAATGAGAAAACTGATGAGGCTTGTCGGTCATTTTCTTCATATTATCAGTTTATAACAGGAGAGGCGCTGTCAAATCTCTTAAAGGAGAATGCCACTGCCACTGCACAGTACTCACTATATATAGATTTATTTTTATTTTTTTTACCTTAGCCGAGGAGTTCACGTGTCTATTAGCATTTTTAGGATATCTCAAAAAGTTACGGACCGATTTTCATGAAACTTGGTAAGCTGGTTGACATGGAGATGATCCAGGGAAGAACCCGTTAAATTTCACTGTAACAAACACTCGTGCAGTTTATCTCATAACTTTTGAAACACAAATAATCGAATCAAAGTGTTTTCCTGGATTCCTTGAATCTATTCACATCTACCCATGGAGCTCACACAGAATTGCACCTAACTAGATTTTTTGCCACTTTGCTTTATATTCTAAACTGCTCCTACAATTTTGGGCAAATTGTCACATGTTTTATATTAGTATATGGTACTTTTTTGCTATAATTGGCAGGCAATGTAGGCATGATTCCTTCTTCAAAAAGTATTAAAATTCTATAATTGGAGGACTGTTGGGCCTTGGTGGGGATATGCTCTCTAATGAGTGCCCCTCTAGTTTCACCTCTAGTTTTTTTGTTTGCACATTGATATAAATAGTTGCAATGGCAAATCTAAATGATGCCCTTTTGTGTGTGTTTCTTTTAAAATCGCAAATGGTTCTGAAAGCTTTTTAATAATGTCAACGCCAAGAGAAGGTCATTGAGCTCTATTAGAAATTACGTGGGCAGATAAACATACAGTCGTAGTTTCTCTGACTTTGAAAATGGAAATGCATCTCTGAGCGAGACAGGATTCATTCATATTCAATGATAACACATCGTGAAATTTACAATCCCTTTGAAAATGTTAACATTTGGTTTAATGTTTCCTCTTTATGGTTCAGTCTGTCCGTTTAGTCACTGCCAGGATGTGAGGGGTCAGGCTGGTAAAATGTTCACTAACTGCCTGTGTGCTCGGACGCTAAAGGTGACAGTAACACATCGGCAACAATCAATGTATGACCTGTTTCTTCCTGCAGCGCACAAACCGGATTCCAAAGGATATACACGTGGAGCCGGGAAGGTTTGCTGCGGATCTGATCACTAGACTGGAAGGTGTCTTGAGGGAGAGAGAGGCTCAAGAGAAACTAGAGGAGCTGAAGAGAGTACAGTTGGTAAGCATCCTCTGTATTTTCTGAATCGGCTTTCACTCACCTAAAAGCACAACGAGATCCACAGTGTGATTAATGTTGTTTAGCAATTGTAAGCGAGCAGCATTATTCATGACATGCCGCAGTGTTTCACACATAATTTGGACTGCGCAGCCAAAGAAAAAGAAGGCTTGTTTTGCCTCATGGGTTTTCGTCATGTGGTATGATATTCGGATAAATGTGTTATAATACAGTTACACATTTTTTCAATTATGTGAAACACCATGTGGACCTGAATGTTGGTTTGGCTATGTTAGCGTCTGGTGCCAGCAGACACAAATATCATGACGGTTTTCCCAAAAATCCTGGTATATTGTAGAAATGATGGGCAAATGAGCCCTCGTCTTTATGTGATTTATACTGCACATATGATTATGACAAACTTATTTGATCTAATATTAAATTCTTCTTCATAATTACAATATTACTATGCAGTTATTTTTTAGAGCTGAGAAATAAAGACATAGCCCCCCAACCCAATATCTAAGACAGAAAAATCTATGTTGAGGAGCATCAATACTGTGTGTCAGTTCCTCTCAAGACTTTGCACCAAAGAATAGTTCAACAAATAGGAGGATATGCTACTCGTCATTGTGCATTAATTTAGCAGCCACAAAGCAGAAATAAATGTGCTTGTCCTTATAAATTCAAGAAGCCAGCCACCTGGATACCACAAAAAGATAATGAATCGTTTGGATTTTTTTCTATTTTTGGCCTGTCAGCCATCCGGCCTTATCTTTATATCAGATGGCACACTTGCACATTCAGCCACTAGTATATCTTGAACAACCGGCGCTTGTTTGATGTCACTTTAACAGTGATGTAATGCTTGCTGCTACCATAAATGAAGTCTCCCTCAGAATACAAAGCCAAATATTAAGTCTCAGAGCACAAATCTCAATGGTTTGGCCCTGCAGGCAGAACCATCACACAGCTCAAGCTTTTCTTGACTAATTGCTGGAGGCAAATGTGAAATAGCTTTGTCCACGTCAAGTGATAATTTGTGCATGGAATAACATATGAACTGTTAGGTTTCATATTTTTCAGTTTCGATAATGTCAAAGATACTGGAAAATAATTCATGACTATTACAAATTAAGGAATTTGTTGGCGTAAACCCAGGTTAAAAATTCCACTGTGTGATTAAAAACTGCTTGTTTTAGTAATTATTTCTAGATGCACATGTGGAGATATGAGTACTATATTCAATCACTGTCACACCATCTGCTAAGAATGGAATTTACAGCTTCACTTAATGTCATTTTTTTGTAACAATGGGCATTTTGCCCAGCTATGCACAGGATGATTACCATTCTCAGCTGCAGCAGCATGCTATTCACAAAGCTGTGACACTTATGAGGAGGCTCACGTCAGCAGGATCGTCAGTGCTTGTCTGAATTGGATCCTTATCCGGGGCAAACAAAGTAACACAGCATTCTTCACGTGCGTGAAAGATCATGCCACATAAATTAGCTGTCTGACTGTCATGAGAAAATCCCTTAACGTCACACAATAATCTGATATGTCGATATCATTAAAAGCCGACCCATAAATTAGCTATTGTTTGCCAAAGATTTCCACAGACAAATGGCATCTTGAAAAGTTCAGATGCGCTCAGATGAAGGTGTTATATTTACTGAATGGCTTCCAGAAGGCTCAGCTAACAGTCTGAATATGTCTGATGTTTTATACATATGCACAGTCACACCTGTTATTTAAGTTAATAACTTAAAATCTAAGACATCAAGCTAGAAAATCTTCTCTGCCTGCCCTGATCGCACTAAATGGATGGAAAGCACAGGGCATTCCATGTTGGCATGAGTATTAGAGTTTTGCATGTTCACAAGTGTGGGTTTTAAATTGAATATTTGGACATGAACATGCCACAAAATAAACCTGTACCAACTACCTACTCTTTAACTTCCAACAATTTCCCACATGAATGCTACAAATACAATCTGTGCCGTACTATGTCCACTGAGCTTTGTCGTGGTTCAAGACTATGCAGAGAACAATGCTGAGAATGTGAATGATGCCGCATGCATGATTCAGGGTTTGTGACGGCTGTGTGTCACATGATCCCTCCGGAAACGCTTCTGGCAATGAATTACATTGTATCAATCACCAACAATTGAAGCTGTGGAGGTTCCAGTTGCACCGCATGAAGCAACCAATAAGCACATGGGCTCTATTCATGCTCATTAAGCCTGTATCTGACTGGCAGTGTCCTCTTGGTTTACCTGCAAGCCTCTGCAGTGAGCTTGAAGTGTGAGTTAACTCACGGTAACAATCTGCCATCTGCAGGTTGAAATGAATACAACATCATGGAACAAACTTGTTCATGTTGAGTGTTTGCTGTTCTCCTGTTTCTCTGAGCTTGTTGCAATAATGCCTTTTTGTGTCTTTTTACAAAAGGAAGAGGAAAGTGATGATGCCGACATGTACACAGCCACAACTTTACTCAGTAAAAGGCTCGACCCCAGTGGTTATTCCCAGAATTCCCAATGCATTGACTTCGCCTACGGTGATCCCTTCGTGAGAGATGCTCATGAGGAAAATCCTGAGAGCATCCTGGACGATCACGTCCAGCGGGTCATGAAGACCCCTGGATGCCAATCACCAGGTACAGGCCGCCATTCCCCCAAGTCTCGCTCACCTGATGGTTTCCCAGGGGGGAAAGGGATGGGGCTTGGGATACAGCTGTCCCCTGGCCAGGGTAAACATCCGCCCAGACATGGCCTAAAAGGAGAGACCAGTCATCTGTACCACCACAAGCATGTCCACCATATCCATCACACAGGTGGCGGGAAGCCCAAAGAGCAGGTGGAGGCTGAGGCAGCGATGCGAGTGCACAGCAGCTGCTCCTGGAGCACGGAGCCGAATCATTGTGGATCAAAGTCACGTAGCTTTGCTGATGGCATGGGGTCCAATCCCATTGACTACATGGGTTACAGGTATGGACCATGTCATCATCTTGCATAATGCAATTTGTATGCTATAATGATTCATATTTGTTTCTCTTTCCACTAAACAGTAGCAAAAGTGGAACACAGTGTAAAAAAGGTTTGAAGAAAGGAGAGGATTTGCGACCTTGTGACATGTCAGTGCCTTCTGAGGACATGGAGAAAAACCAGAAGATTCTTTTATGGATGATGGAAGGAGAGAAAGAAATGGTTCGCCATAAGAGGACTCCATATGGGTGAGTGAGGACGTGGCTTTGGCTCAATACTGAGCTGCCACCGTAGACTGCATTTTAAGTCATTAAATGCAAGCCCAGCACAAAGGCTGTCTCAATTTCAGTTTTTAGACACTTAAAATATGCTGTCTAATAAGATATCTTATTTCAACTAAATTTTAAGTCAGCATTGCAACTGTCCTCATTCAGTGAGGTAATCCCACAATGCAATATGGTGCAGCGGTCATGAATTTTTTAAACCGAGATGGAGCAGGAGTCATTTTAAAATATAAAA
>OMNV01007964.1:0-19345 GCA_900303265.1 Brotula barbata | reverse complement strand
ATAAATGATTTCTATTATTAAATTATTTAAATTATTTCAGTTAATTTGAAATAGTAATAAAATGTATCACAACATTGAGCAGTTACTTCTATTGTTTTGGTTTTATTCTTTAAAAAGATGAAAAGTCACAACTTCCTTTTTCTTTCCTACTTTAGGAGTACCGCGGGACCCAAGAAGACCACAGGCCATGAAGGATCATGGCCCAGCTCGCAAGATCGATCAGGGTCAGTGCACGCATGGACCAGAAACAACGTGCAGCCTTCTCACCCTTTCATCCAGGATCCAACTATGCCCCCCAACCCAGCCCCCAACCCCCTCACCCAGCTGGAAGAGGCACGTCGGCGGCTAGAGGAGGAGGAGAAGATTAAGTCTGGATCCGTACAGCCCAAGCAGCGGTAGGTGGCTTTAGGACAGACACGTCACATCATCAGTGAAACAGATGATCAACAGACACAGATGAATTTCAATCAACAAGAGCAGGAGACCAATCTGGACCGGATTTATTGTTTTCTTTCTTTTCAAATATATCAGTACTGATGCTTCCTGGTCTGTGTCTAACTACTGGGTTTGTTTGATCCCTCAGGTATGTGATGGAGGTGATCCAGAGGGGGCGCACTGCTGTCAGGCCTGCACTGTTCCCTCCACTCAGCGTGGTACCTGCAGTCTCTGACACTGAGCTCTCCGAGTCAGAGTATGTCCACCCTGTCCCTAACTCTCCCACATCCCAGTATTTCCAAATCCTCTTCCCATCCTCATTATACTAAGGGAATAGTAACGATTGAAATTGCTTTCCTTATCGATTTTGTCCTTGATTCGTGAATGTAGAGGTTAGACCAAACTCTGCATTTCTACTGTGCTTCATCTCTTCTTGCAAGTTGCAATTCAAGTTGTCGCTAAATTGTGGTAGTAATAAATAATAATGATAAATAGATCATATTCATAGGATCTAATTTGATGTTAAAATCAAATTTGCTGCAGCCCATATGATGCCCACATACTCAATAAGAATCCATTGTTGGGTATTTTATGTGGAGAAAAGAAGAATATCCACAGACGATATGAGATGAAGGGAGAAGGTTTAGTATTGTCAAGAGAGCTTTTTGTGTAGATGGTGTGTAGCGTGATTTCTGGGTGATGTGCACAACTGCTCAAATGATTGCCTGACCTTTCCTTGTTGAAACCTCTCCGCCGAATGTGTACTGAATATCTAAAATCGTGACTCAGTCATTCTCAGGCCACTTTATCTCACTGGAAAAACAAACGCAGCTTGTGTCTGTGGTTTCTCAACAAAAGCAAAACGTCTGAGATCACTAAGTGAACATTATCTCATCTGTCATCATGGCACACCCAGTCACCAGCGGTAGAAAATGATCTCAGGGCTTCTCCCTGCCAAAACAAGTCATGCATTATTTCCTGAAACTCTTGGCCGGTTGACAGATGATCCATCCATTACATGCCTGTATCTGTATAAGGTTTGTAAATGTTTACTGGCCAATACACAGGGATCATATACTACTTCTTGCAGTGTCCAATGATAAAAATCACTCTTCATTGTCCAGTAACTTTTGTTTTCAAACAACCACGCTGTAGTTGTATCTAACAAGAGGACATCACATCTGGCTCAGTTCCACTTCACTTCATTTCATTTAGAGATCCTCCTTATCCTCTGCTTTGATGCCTTTTCTGTCATTTCTTTATCTAGAACTAAAGAAAATAATCTGTGGTGTTGTTTCTTTCAGAGTTTATTATTGTACTTCATTTTTTTCTGCTCACTGCTGTGTAACAAGTCTAACTCTAAAGTGTCCTGACTATTCAAAACTCTTGAAAACAGGAAAACGAGAACATATTAAGCTGATTATGGTGCTCTCTGCCTCCATCCATTATTTATTTATCTGTGTCAGGGTGGCAGTGGGACCGGAGCCTATGTCAGCCTTCATTGGGCGAAAGGCAGGGTTCACCCTCGACAGGTCGCTACGTACAGGGAATCTGTCATGGTCTCCACAATTAGTCCAAAATAACAACGCCATAATATTTAACATTGTTAAACAAACGACCTTTGCCTCCATAGCCATCATTTATCTCTGTCCTCCTTCCCAGCATTGTCATTTATGACCTGTAGACTTGTGGGGCGTTTGCCTGGTGTTGCTCACATCAGGGAAATATCTTTATCTTTATATCTTTATCTTTAGTGACTTAAACTGGGTCGTAAAATTTAGTTCCTATATTTATGCAGTTGTGTGTAGTTTAGCACGTGCTGGTACATACGTGTATTTTGTCTCCTAAATTTCTTTCATTATAGAAGATGTTAACGTGATTCGTAAAATAATATTTAAAATTACAGAGTTCTTAATTTAATAACAAAATATTTAGACTTACTTTTGCGTGGACAGTTGCACAATTTCTAAATTAATTTCTTTCTCTTCCATTCACAGACATAAAACAACTAAAAAGCAGCCGTGTGAAAACATTACTGTGGCGTATTACTTCTGTGGAGAGCCGATACCATACAGGACGTCTGCAAAAGGGAGCGTGGTAACTCTGGGCCAGTTCAAAGAACTGCTAACAAAGAAAGGAAATTACAGGTGGGACCCATGGTTTACGTTACTCAAGGATGTGATCGCTGATACAGATGAATATGAGGACAAGTGATATGATATATGTCAGAGATGTGCATTTGGAGGTATAATGTGTTTCTCTTGTTTTAATGGTTGAATTTGCATCGCCCACAGACAGTTTAGTCCCTCTTAAACTTTGAGGTGATCACCGGTGGGCCTATACAGATGTGCTTTATTTTAAGATCTGACTAAAAGCTTAAAGTTTACAAAGATTTCAAACGTAGCAGGGTGCACTCTGGGGAAATCCATACAAAATGATCCCCAACACATCCACCAAACAATAATGAGAAATTGTGAGGAAAATGAAAAATGCCGTCACTGAGGATTTTATAATTTTCTTAAATTATAACTTCTCAATAAACAGAGGCAGTTGGCGTCAGTGTCTCAAAGCACCAAATCAAAATCTAATCGTTTATTTGTGAGCCCAATATCACATTCAGTGTCTCCAAGGGTTTCACAGGACCAAAAGAAATGGTTTGAAATGAATACTATAACATGCCAAAGGTGTAATAACAGGAGAATAACAAACACACATCAATAGTACAACAGGATCCAGAAGCAGATATCTGCACCACAGGTGGTCTCAGTGTTTGCCTATTAAATGAAGATACTGAATAGTCTGAACTGTGTCAGACTGCGTTTATTTAAAGAAAGAACATCTGGACATTTGAGTGGTCCAAACTCACTTTTGCTGTCTATATTTTGTTTACAGGTATTATTTCAAGAAGGTAAGCGACGAGTTTGACTGTGGGGTCGTGTTTGAAGAGGTACGTGAAGATGACGCGATTTTGCCCATCTTTAAGGAGAAGATTATTGGAAAAGTAGAAAAAACTGATTGAAGCGCACGTTGAAGAGGGAGGAAGGAAGGAAAGAGGGCGAGGAGCTGCTGGATGGTGAAGAGGAAGTGCATTATGATGGAAACCAGAGGAGCTGAGGAGGAAGTGACACCGTCTCAGTGAATCTAGTATTGGAGGACACGCACTGGTCACTGTGGGTGGCGGGTGACCTCTGAGGCTCCGTGTTCCTTCTAGTTGGCTCAGTTCCAATGCAGTGAATGTGGACAGGAAGAAAAAGACCACGCTCACTTCTTCAGAGTGTAATGTAGCATTTGTAAAGTTATACTAGAGGAATGAACAACAAATCTGCTACTAAAGCGTCATATTTTTGTATCAGAATGTTTTCTTTCTAAAGTAACCACATGTGTTTTTATATGTATTGGTACCAGATGTGTACAGTTTGTTTAAAAATAACAAAATTTTATATCTATTTAATTATTTAAAAAGCTAATTCCAATCCTACTGAAGCAGTAGTATTTTCCCTGTTGAAGACGATCAAAATCCTTTTTGGAAGCAGTTATGCCTCTTCTCTACCAAGGACATTTAAGGCTTCACTTACTTTGTTATGTCGCATTCAGGCAGGCTGCACTTTCCTTGTATTGTATATACCACTGACTCTTATTACACACAATATAGACGGAAATTTGATTTTGTCTTCCACTCCACGGTTTCTGAACCAAACAAGTCTGACGAATATTGCCTTGGAGGAAACAGTTGATGCATAAGTACTATCAGATCTGGATGATTTGAAATTGTTCTTTGAATATCTATGCAACTGGCATTTATAACCCTTGCAAAATATGGGTTGAAAGTTATGGTTTTGACCCATGTGTAAACGTTTTGACCGTGACAAATTGAATTCCGCTCCACTAAATACATAGATGTCCTGTAGACCCACTCTGACATAAACATGCAGGGCCATTCAATTCGACATGTGTGTAATTATAATCATTGACTGCTTGTAGTTTAAATTATGCTGTTTTCCACATAAATCTGCTCGCAGCAGAAAAAATGGCATTCTGAAATAATAGCCTGCATATCAGGTGCCTTCTTTACCACGATAAACTTTACAGATTAAATAAGGGATTCACCAGATTCATCAACACGTCCATGTCTCCAATGTTTCCAGATTAAACTCCACATACACAATAAAGGGCTTTGCATTGACCATTTATGGCAATTATTAGGAATGTAATGGGCACAATGTGATTTATTAAGGGCAAACGACATGGATACTGTTTTTATAAATCTGATTTATTTATTACTTGTTAAAAAAATTTACACTTTTTGCGCTATTCTCCATGCACGTTTAGAAACAAGGCCTATGGTCCCTCATCCTATTTATCCAAGTAGTAAGGTTATTGAAAATTGGGTTGCATTGGGGCTGCATTGATCCCATCAGGCTATTAGAATCCAAATACTCTTATTGAAGTATGCTGAAATTTCAGCCGGGTTGAGGCCAGCTCTTTTGTCGAAAGGCTTTCAGAATGTTATTTAAACTGCTTGTTAAAACGGTTGACATGTTTATGTTATTGTATAGTTTGACACTGAATGATACCGTTTGGGTTTTATTATTCGTAGCTGAGAGATGCATACAGAATGAATCTGAATGCAGAATCCTCATCTTGCACATGAAGTGAAAAGGCCACTGAATGCCACCAGAATGCAAAGTTGAGCTGTTAATTAAATACACAATACGTTTTAGATATTTTACCATCAGTAGAGGGCATTTTGGCCTTTCTTGGCATTTTTCCGTAGACAGAGATTTTAGCTTCATAGCGGCTAACACTGAAATGTCAGTCATGTTTACGTCTAGTTTTAGTGTGGCTATCCAAGGTAAACCTCCGTTCATTTTAATGTGTCTTTTTTTTTTTGATCACGGGGTGAATTATTTTTGTAGGACATATAAAAAGTGAGAAAACATGAAGCCAAATTAATCGTTGTTAGCTGTATAAAACCTGTAACGGTTAATTGGTTGATGGATGGGTTAAAAATGAACTGGGCTCTGATTTCTAGCCTTCCAAAGCTTCACAGATTTGATCTACATTGAAAGGTCATATTACACCAAAGAGTAAACAGTAGTAGAGCATAGTCAATCTTGGTATTTGTCTCCTTCTAGCACTTGTTGTAAATTAATAATTGCCCTTTAATTTTGTGACAGCACTTATCATTTGGGTAGCCAAGTGATTGTGTTAAAATAATGAAGCCTGTGTTTAGAAGGTGAAAAGTTTCGTTAGTAGAGCAGAACTGGCTTGTAAGATGGTGGTGGAAAAGCATTTTTATGTATTACCATCAGCATTTTGGAAGTTCGTGGAGCAGTTCATTAAAACGACACGAAGAGTTTATTGTATCTTAATGCTGAAGAGAAGCACAGACAATGTAAATGAGCTGTTTCCTCTTTTAATTTATATACAGCCTATCAGCAGGTTATGCATGTTCAATTTCCAATTAGATGCATTTTGAGCTTGTTTTCATACATGCTGACCCTGACGACTGCTCTCGCTCTCTCTCTGTCTAGTATTAGTAACAATAATAATTTAATAATAATGATGATGGAGTGGGGATGATCACTCAAATTCAAGGCCATTCAAACGCAGTTTTGTGCATCTCATCTATCTATGTGCTAAAAACCCTTTGTCGTTGAGGAATTACAGGCTGTAAGGAGTGGACCTTGAATTCAGAGTGCGGAAAAACATCATTTTTCCAGCCATTATATTTTAAATGCACAACTGTCTGCGAGCTGTATTGTGTTTCCCTCCAATGGTCCTGCTGAAGAAATGTTGTGCTCATACATTAAGTTTTTCTTCCATGAAGGTCACGTAAACACTGTGTTAAATGAAGTATGTTTATTTCCTTTTGAAATGTAGTTTGTACCAGTGTGAGTCTTACTGTGAAAGCCCTCCACAAGTGAATTTCCCTTATTTAAGATCCATGAAATGTAAATAAGCATCAGAGTGCCTTTATTTCTATGCTATTACTGTCTGCAATGTGACTGTCAAACAGATGTGGGGATATAATTACCAGGGATTAGTTTCATTTTTATTTTTTTTATTTTTCAGCGTTTGCCACTATTCTGTCTTTCCTATTGTAAATATGTACAATGTTTCAGCTCAGTTCTTGTCAACCAGCAGCTCAACCAGCACGTTCCGTTTCCCAGACATGTCTCTGTCCATAAAATAGCACAGTTACCATATCAAGGTATCTGGACAATAAAAACATGTAATAATCCAACACTTGATTTCTGAGTATAATTGATGGTTCTTTGTTAATTACAGTGGACTGGATGCCCAGGCTGATGCTGGTGAAACAGCAGAGGGCGCTCTTTTTTCACATTCACACTGATCTGCTTAGGCCAGAGTGATGGTTTAACCAAAATCACTGGTGACACATTGCTTCACACAGAAACATTTAGTAAGGATTAGCAGGCATAAACTGCGTTAAAACTTACGTGAACTGCTCGTATGATTGATTTAGGATGAAATAATGAGTTTCCTGCAGAGATTTGAGGGAATCTAAGCACCACTGCAGATTTAATTTGACAAGGATCAAAGTCAGGGGACTCTAGGATGAAGGCAGCTTCGATTTTATTAAATCCTGAATGCGCCTGGGTCGTTTTGGATATGGCGAGCGCACAGCAAAACATGGCAGTTTCCTGCATCCTACCAGACATCATGAACACATCTTTTGCATTATTGTATGAATTAAAACCAGAAAATTCGTTCTTCACATACTACTTAATCTAACTTAAAGTCTACAGGTGAAATAAGACCAACTCACTGATTGTCAATTTGCTACTAGTTAGTCTGTCACTCAAACCTACACGTCCTCTTGCACTCCACTCACTCAGAGTGCCAGTCTGACATTTTTCTGCATTTTCCCTCATGCACTGCAGTTTCATTTTCTGACACTTTAGGCTGAGTTGGGCGCAGTATGTATATCCCAACCACACAACTATATATTTCTCACATCTGTTGCACACTATCCTCAAATTGTAATTTGTAACAAAATTGTATTTTATGTCTTACATGTTTCTTAATTCCCATATCTTATACTCTGTTATGTCTTGTATAGTTCATATTTTATTTTGAAAAACAAAATAAAAACAACTTGCATGCATCATTGATCTGAGAAGACAACAAAAATACTTTATTTGTATTCTGAGAAGAACAATGTGATTGGTCATCTTGGTGACACATGACACTAAAACGCCATGTTTCTTAACGGTTTCCTGAAAATACACAATTTATAGTTGTATGTCAGACTACAGGCTACAAAATCGTACCAGTAACACTAAGTACACCAAGTACAATAAACCTTAAAAATGTATCAATGCTGTAGAATACCATCAATTCCAGAATTCCAGAATGAGATCCTGATCAGTCAAGCCAACATGTTTTCCAATACAGGACTGTCAAAAAACAGAAATTGATTTGATTCAGTTCCACAACTTCTTCACCTCGGCTGAAGGCAAAAAATCTACAGGCTGATTCCAACAAAATGGTTCCCAAGGTAACAACAATCCAGAAACCTCAACTAAGATAATTGTTTTTCTCGTCGACCTTGAATAGTTTGAGGGCTTCACACACACCTCGTAGCGGCTCCCTTGTTCCATCAGCCTCACCTCCGTCTTGCATTCATTTATTTTTACCTTTTGATACACATGATGGTGTCTGCACTGGAACGTACACAATCTATTAAACAATATCATACAAATTTAAAACCTCCTTTACGTCTCAGTCCTAATGACAAACTGCGCTGCGGTTTCCACAGTGACCATGAGACAGAAAGCTACGGCTGTCAATGTCCTTAGTGACATAAGAATCAGTTTCCTAGCATCTCACCCACGACCTAACAGGCAACAATTTCAACAGTAACAACAAACAGGGCCGTAACATCAGCACCTCCCCGAGAGGAGCCACTCCAAACACACTCAGTTGGTAAATACACGGCACTTAGCTTTCAGAGGGCCCGTTTCATAAAGGGTTTTATTCCCTCTGCAGGATATGTCAAATGTCAGATGTTACCGCTCAGTTAATCAACCAGTCAATCAAACTTTATATGCACAAATACAACTCAAAGTGCTTTCCAAGGTTCAATGACAAAATATCAAAAAACAAGAGTACAGTGCAAATGCTGTAATGAAAAGATTAAAGATTAGAAAATGAAAATAATAATTGAATTCAACAGGCAGGACGTTAAGAGTAGATTTCATGAATTGATTAAAATAAGTAAAACAGCAGTTGGCCCTGACCCGGCTTGAAACACAGAGACCACGAGTGCACTTATTTTTATGGAATGTGACAGGTATATTACAGGGGTTTCGATTAGATGCAGCCGCATTCCGCCCTAATGGTTGGAATAATGACTCCGTGATCAGAGGAAATCTACGGTCATTTCACACAAGTCCTCTTGTGGAGGTTTCATTTTTCTGCCGCCCATTCTTTGTTGACGTTCTGCTGGGTTAGACTGCAGTGTAAAATTGATTCCTTTTTCTGAGTAGGCTGATACTGTGTATGAGGAGCACAGAAGAAGCTGAATCTTTTCAGCCTGGAGTCATGATTTCATCAGAGTGTGTTGTTCTTATCCCATGGAAGTGCTACGAGCTGTTCTTTCAAGGTGATTTCACTCTTTTTTACCTGGACTCACTGAAGATGATAAGCTGACAATCCACCTACCTTTACTAGAACGTATTCACATATATTTTATTCATATAATCTTTTGTAAGTTTTATTAAAAGTACTTCTATCTGCTTAGATCCGATCATGTGCAATAAATGGAATAATAATAGTGTATATGCCACCGTTAAGTCCTCATACCATTGTAAATAATGAATCTATTTTTGAATGTTCATATCTGTCCGGTCTTGTCCTTTGGATCTATATGGTGTAGATAAATGTAAGAAAAAGCAGAAAGCAGAGAAACTGATAAGTGGAGTCCAATAAACCTGATTCTGAATCTGAATAACCCACCCACCTGCTCATTTTGTGGCTACCACAAAATGAGCTCAGCCGCCTGAGTACATCAGCATTCTTCCACATCTGTGCAATATCTGTAAGGTCAGATATATTTAAAACTCATATTTTGTGTTATTTAGATTCAATTTGAGTGGAGTGTGGAGCTGTGTGGAGTTTGCATGTTCTCCCCGTGCCTGCGTGGGTTTGCTTCGGGTGCTCCGGTTTCTCCCACCCACAAAAACATGTACGTTAGGTTAATCACTCCTGCCGTTGTATCTGACCAAGGCAAAGGTTGGAAGATCAGGAGTTGGTCCCCGGGCGCTGTTGTGTGTGTGTGTTTGCATGTGCATGTGTTGGCTGCCCACTGCTCCTCATTTGAGGATGGGTAAAATGGCAGAGAATTAATTTCGCCAAGGGGATCAATAAAGTACCCTTCTCTCTTTCTTTTCTCTTACTGAAAGATTCTTCACTCAGAACACAGAATAAAAGAATACAGCGTTCCGTTACTGTGGGACCCCTGTGAAGACTTCTCTACTGCAGTGAAGGCACAAATCAAATCAAAATGACAGCATGGATAAAATCATGCCCATCAATGCTAACATAGAATTTCCTTCATGCAATGAAAGCAATCAATTTAGAGCGTGCCTGGACAGAAATACTCAGTTCTTGAGACGATCAATGAGAATGTTGCGGTCAACAGTGTCAGTTCAAGAACAACCAGTCCTTATTTAAATCAGTATATATTCTCTGATGAAAGGCTAGAATCTATCCAAAACATTGTTTCCGTGTATACACAGATAAACTGCCACCCAAAAATCATTTCTCTCACATTGGAACACTTAAAAATGTCTACAAATCTTTAATTTCTCCACCTTTATAATGCGATTGATACTATAAATGTATCTACAAAACAGAATACTGTATTTTTTTAAAAACACAGTACAGTACTGTGCAAAAATATTAATAAGGGGGAGTCCTGAAGCAAATGATGTGACCCTAAACAACCCTCAATCTCTCAGATCTGTGTCATCGACTCATTCTGGGATTACACGCCCTGCACTGAATTTCTCATTCATTTTCAACAGATGTGTGAAAATGCACAAATCTGTGGTGGAAAACATTGAAGATGGAAAAGATGTATTCATTCATGATACGGGCTAACATTTCCACCATTTATATCACAATTAATCTAATATTATCACAGTGGACTAAGACGGGTCTCCCTGGTTTGCCTACACATTGGTCTGGCCTAACTTTTGGCAAATCAAACATAATAAATAAACAGTCTGTTTCCAAAGCAGGGTGAGAATTTATGATCATACATTTGCCCAATTCCGCAAGTCTTCTCATTTTATTTTGGTTTCCTGCGCAGAAAAAAAACACAATGTAACAGCAGGATTTAGCCAACCGAAAAGCTGTTAAAAATCATTATATGATGCCAATTAAGATGATTCTTCCACGGTTTTAGCTACTGTAGAGCTTATTCATTAGTGTCCCAGCATTCCCATAATGCCTCCTGCTCTCCTCCCACATGGCAGTGCTGCAGTGATCTCAAGGGATCTGCTGCATCTGTTAATAATCTTCACAACAAACCCTGGGGACACACAAATCGAGGTGGAAACAACACTGAAAGAAAAGCGGAATGGACATTTTGTCATATTTGACCTGTGTGTGTGTGTGTGTGTGTGTGTGTGTGTGTGTGTGTGTGGTCAGTATGTGAGTGGTGTCTAATGATAGAGTATCCAGTGTTTGTTACTTACCAGGATAAGCTATAAAAAAATTGAACATACACCTGACAGTGGAGTTGGACAAGGATGGACTGAGGCTGCTGCTCAGATTTCTGTATTGAGTTAAGCCCTTAAACACTGGTTAATACTGAGGCAAACAGTGCAGGGTTATTAAAAGAACTTTAGGTAACTTTAATGGGCCTTTTCACACAAATAACCCATAAAGAGTTGAACATATCACATAGATAAGAGTTGAACATATCACATAGATAATAATTAATTTTTAAAATATCTTTAGAGAAATCTGAGAAGAAGTTACAGTAGTTTACATATGTGGACGACACGAGAGTCCTAATCCAAACCCAGGAAGACTAAGCCTTCACTGAACACGTTAACACAGTGAGCTATGAACTCAAGTTGACACATGAGGATGTCAGGAACAGCTTAGCCTTTTTGGACTGTGACGTACATGCTGAAGAGAACCGGAGCCGCCGCCGCCGCCGCCACACACACACAAACACAGACTAATACTCTTTGACTCTCATCACCCACTGGAACACAAACAAGGAGGACCTGGGCCTGCACCACTGAGCTCATAATGTACCACGACCAAGAGAGGGAGCACAAACACCTGAAGAATGAACTTAAAGTCTACGCCCACAATGCACAACACCCAGGAAGAACAACCCCAACCATTCAGGGTCATATTTTCCAGATTCACTCACTCTCAATCTTACTTTGTTCATTTGCTTTTAGCTTCACATTGTTTTGTATGGAGCGTCCACATTTTAACACTGTGGGGTTACACAAGCATGTTTCATGTGTTCCTGTGTCTTGGAGTTACCATAGTTGGTGGAGGAGGTCCCTTCCCGGTGTGGCAAAAGGTGTGGCTGAGGGCTGAGGACTCTTAAATCCCCGCTCATTGGATCGAACCATGTGCAGACATGTCATGGGGGGATTTGGGGTTTGGTTGGTTTTCTGTGTGTTTTGTCATCGTTTGTGTCTATTTTGTTTACCCCTGGTGTATTATTTTGTTTGGCTGAGCCGCTTTATATGATGTCTCATGTATGAGTGTGTTGAGGCTGATGCTGTGTTTTCATCAAACACAGCATCCGTGAGTTTTTCAAAGCCAGAAACACACTTTGACAGAAAGTTGGAAGCAGTGAAGAATGCTCCGACTTGTACGATAGAGAAACGAAACAACAAGATTAAGCAAACGCGGGGCCAAACTCCTCAGGTGGAACAGAAACAACACCCTCACCTTGGCAGCAACACACACATCTTACATCTGACGTGTGACGGGGCCGGTCTATGTCGGAGTGGAGAAACCATCTCTCAACAGAGGAGGGTGGGCTACAAAACCACTTATCTCCCACTGATACTTTTGACCTTTCGTCCCTTACTAGGAGATTCAACCACTGCTCACATTAGGACTCATGCAACAACTCCAACTGCAGTCATTCACACTTGGCCTCAACCAGTCAGAGGTTCAGTACCCGGGGCTCCTCACCAGTCAGATAGAACTGAAGAAGCTGCAGAGGCAACTGACAAAAACTGAACCAGTCTGACCTGCAGTGGATGAGCAGAAAGGATGTATGTCATCCTGTATGTTGTTAACGCTACATAGGTGAAGGACATGGTAACACTGGTTTACTCTGTGCCGGCTGATGCTGGGAAACTGGATCAATGTTTTATATGTTTTTCACGACCAAGTAGGAGCGGAATTATTTTTTTATTTAGTTTCAGAAAATCAACAAATCCACAGAAATCGTGGCCGCTTCATCATCGTGACTGTAAAGGTAAATTATTGTGAAGTCTCATCTATAAACGCAACAGCCAACAAATCCTCACAGCAGAAAATATTTTATTTGGTCATTTTTGTGTGCAATACATAATGCTCAGAAATATTCTGATAAATAGCTATGGAAAACCATCCTCCAAAAAATATACAGTTAGTTACGCTTGGAAATTGTAAACAATGAAGCCGGACAGAGACAAAGATTCAAAAGGAAGAAAATTGCCGTTATCACATCAGAATGGAATTGGTCAGTATAAATTATGCCTTTCAGAAGGTTCTCCAAGAGGAAAATCACGTTACAGGGTCTCCAAACACAGCGAGGAGGAGGAGGAGGAGGAGGAGGGGGAGGAGGAGGAAAGTCTCACAGCGGTGCGGTAGGAAACAAGCATACAGCAAAACAAAGATAGACAGATATATGTTTTCATTTTGACGACGATAACTAGTTTTTCACAGCTTTTCAGAGTACAATTAGACGATGAAATTACACAACTCTATGATGCTGAAGTGCAGTCATCGATAAATATGTTCATTTAAGCATACTGTAGAATAATTTACACCCAAACAGAAACATGCAGTTAATACAAACAGTGTAAAACGCCAGCGTGGCAACAAACTGACATTAATCCAATGGGGTCCAAATATATTACCATTAAAGTATTTCTCACAATTTATATTCAAGTCATGTAGATAAATATGTGCTCTTAATACTGTTTGACTTATTTTGGCCTTTTTAAGAACCCAATTTCATTGATGGGGCCAATCAGGACCGATCATCAAGACCGCAACATCTGCCGGGCCGTAAAATCAGATTAGAAATCCTTACAAGAAAGAGAAAACGTCCTCATCAAAGGATTCAATCACAGTAGAGCAGAGAATGCTTTGCTCCAGGTAGCCAAATTACAGTCAAATATGTTTGGCAAAAACTGTGGCGTTAATGAGACAGCGGCGGTTTCCGAGAGCGATTTCATGATTAGGCTCCGTGGGCGACGACAGAATTAAAGTGTTGATTAAATCTGGTTAACAGATCAGGTCAAAGTTTGAAAACGATGGCTACGGTTGGATATGTGAGGAGAGCGCCGAAGGGGATCGATGTGAGGGAGGTGTGAAAATGTGATGAACGAGCAGAAACACCGTGTTCGGCAGGACGGCGACTCGAAATAAACCTCGCCGATATCACGAGCCTGTCTGACATCCAAAGAGGAGCGCTTCATGTCATCTTCAGACGACTCTCGCTCTGCAGGCGGCAGATCTCGAGCCCATCAAATGGCCCTGTGTTCATCTGAAAAGGGCAAAAGTGGCGCCGCAACTGATAATTATGAGTCAACTGCTGTTAGAATGCTGGAACACGTGAACTGTCAAGTCTTGAAAATGGAAAATGATCAAATGTAGGAGGGGCCTTCGGATTAAAAAAATCGATATAAATCAACAGATGCCTCGGTTCACTGTAATCTACAGTTTGTGATGAGAAAAACCTGTGACTGTGAGAAATCTATGACTATCTATGAAAAAAAAGCAACAGGTATGGTAGTTTGGTAAACGATAACATGAAGCCCTTTTTGGTGGCGGACTCGTCGAGTAGAGTTCATTCGATGTGCTTGATTACGCTAATGTTTGTATTCATCCGCTCTCTTTCACCGCCGACGACACAAACACGTCGATGTGATTTTTCCAAAGGACTGGAATGTCTTTTATAAGGCAATCTGCACTCAGCAAGGCCGCAGCGCTCGTCAAGGTTGCTGCTGAAAGGGCAAATTCAGCGTCACCGTGGCTTCTCTGGGCTCCGCCACGGGCCTGTTTATCATTTCACATTCGTTTTGTCGCACGTTCTCCTCGTGCATTTGGGAGACCTCGGTGGAGACCGCCTCAAAGCCGGGCACGGTGTTCGCGACGTGGACCACGTGGACTTTATTCCTCCCCTTTTTACTCAGGATGCAGCTGAAGACTTTCTTGAATCCTTTCCGGAAATGCTTGGAGACCAGAGCGTAGACGATGGGATTGACGCAGGAGTTGGCATAGGCCATGCAGTGGGAGAGCAGCCTGAAGGCGTACGTGGTCTGGTTGAAGGGAAAGTCTCCGTACAGGTAGCACAGGATGACCACGTGGTACGGCAGCCAGCATATGCAGAAGAGCACGGTGACGATGATGATCATCTTCGTGACTTTACGTTTGGCCCTCTTGGACTCGGACATGCCGTCCAGGGGGTCGACCGCCGTCCAAAGGTACTTGATGGTCCGAGTGTAGGAGAGGCTCACGATCAGCACGGGAATGACGTAGCCAAACAGGAAGGTGCACGTGTCCAGAACTTTGCGGTTCTGCTCCTCCCAGCCTGGGATGCAAACAGTGCTGTTGGCGTAATCTACCAGGTCGTAGTAGCTGAGATAGGGGCCCGCAAAGACCAGGGAAAGACCCCAGATGACCACCATGGCCACCACGGCGTTGCACGGTGTCCGCAGCTCCCGAGAACGCAGAGGGTAACGAATGGCCAGATACCTAGGAAAATAAACGAGAATTACGGACATGTTGTAACTTATCAGACTAAACACCACATTTATCATTACTGGACTTGTTGGGTTTGCCTGAAAACATCAGGATTCATTTGGTAACTTTCGGGTATAGGCAGGTAAGAATCTTCATGAGCACATGGCTGTCAGATGTCATCCAACACAGAACCACCCCAGAACGAGCAGCAGTCCAAAATTATATTTAAAAAAATGCTCGGGAGGCATTTTAAAGTCAATTTGTGGGTAATCTTCAAAGATGGTAGGAAGGCTATTGAAGAGGAGCTGATGTTGAACGCATTCCTCGTTAAAAACTCCTTGGAGCCTTTGACGTGGGCTTTAACAGCTCCCATCGTGCACTATCATCAAAACAGAGCACAGAGGGTTGTTGTTTATTTTCTCTTTCATAATCTGAAACCACAGCATAGCGGCGCTGACGATGAGGTTGAACACTTTTATTCATTATTGCTTACTGACTCATCGATATCATGGCGTTTGCTTTGCACCGCTCCATCAGGCCCATTCTTTGTCATGCTTCATGCCGTGATCACATCTCTCTCGGATTGAATATTTACAAAAGAGTCTGACGTTTTTACACTTGCAGCATTAATCCCCAGTGTAGGAACGTCTCATCAGCTTCCACGTTACGAGTGTGTCATCGTGTGCTGCTCCAAAGTGAATCCATTCCATCATACAACACGACTTTGAGTAGTGACCCAAAACTAAAAGAAATGCAGCCCGTACGTAGAATTTTTTTTATTATGGATCTGTACAGCCGCCTATAGCTCTATAAATTATGGATTTATCTTGTTTTGGCTGACTGACTGGTAAGCAAAGGAATCAGAGCACCACAGCACTGTCAGTCAAAACACAACAAAACAAAACAATCCGTAGACGAGTTGGTATGCATCCTTCAAAATGTTTTGGGCGAACTCTAAATCATATTTGGTGGATTGTATACACTTGCCTATACGTGAAGAAAAAAATCAACTCTATACCTCTAAGTATCGCAGCCTCTTATGCCCAAGGAAGGGATGAAGCCACACATCTGTCTAATCCTCATCCTCAGTCACAGCCGAGGACACTTGGGCTACAGCCTTCCATTTAATTTCACATTTCAGTCCATTTGAAAATGTGAGCCCAGACACTCAACTCCTGACAGGAAATCACAATAAGTGGCTCAGTGGCAATGTCATCTATATCTCCTCTCTACGCTTATATAAAAGAGCACTTAGTGCAGCTTTGCTTCTTTACCAAACTCATGTCTGTAATGTCTGCGCCAGCACGTCTCTGGTGTCTTCTTTTCTTTTTTTTTTTCTTTTTTAACCACTACATTTGTGTTTGTAAGTAAGAAATCCAATTAAATAGAGCGACAGCAGGCTTAGGTCTATAATCAACAAAGCCGGCGGAGCTACTGGACCTAACGATCCACCCGCCGCCACATTGGCTTTTAAAACGGAATAACCACGTCTACCATTCAAATTGGAAAACACTATGAATACTGATTGTTTGGAGGGAGTAACCCCAAAAATAACCACCTAATAAACACTGCTATTTTCGTCAAATCTGCATTTAAACAGACAAGATAATAGGATGTGGTGATGGTGGTGCTCTTTCAAAAGCAGAATCATTTGGAGTTGATTTCTCTCCTAAGGTGCTGGTTTGACAGCTCGAGAAAATGGAAAAAAACAGCGTGAGCGTACGAGCAGCCGCGGGGCAGCGCACTACAGCGGTACGAGCGTTCATGAGGCAGGTCAACTGTAATTCAGTTCCTGTAGGAGAGGACTTTTGGAGAGAAACGGAGAACTTATTAACCTTCCAACTGTTCTCTTCCCCACATCGGTTAGGCTTGGTTGCCGAGAAAGCTATTAGATTGTCTGAAAGCTAAACAGTAATTGTGTGCTGAGAGCGTGTGTGTGTTCTGTGTACAGGTCAGCTGCACGTTGACATCGGCTGTACTCAGCTGTAATTGTTGCCCAGGAGCTGTAATGGAAGGTTAGCTGACTCGGAGGAGAATGTGATTTTGAGGGGGAGATTAAATGTTGTTTGACTCATTTTATATTCAATTACAGCTTCAGACTGTGTGCAAGGTCTTATTTGGTCTTCCTCTAATTCCATTAATCTGGACCTCTGGGTTCTTTCTGGTCTCAGGAGAGTTTTTTCCCCCATCATAGCATCAGTATGAGCGAATGCATGCGAGGAATTAAGCACAGCGCACTACGAAAACATAATAGGATTTTGAGAAATGACAGGAAGTGATGCGTGTAAAGGAGTCCGTCTGCGTCCGCTCAGCTGGATTCTCAGCTCGGCAATGAAACATAAGTCCAACAAACAGGTACGAGAAGCGACGGGTGGAGGCTCAGGTGTCTGCACTCCATTTCACGCTGATTCATTTGGGTTCTGAGAGGAAATCTGTTGGACAGCTACAACACTGAAAATAGCAAAGGAACAACCGTCGCCTGTGCAGCAGACCCTGAAACTCTCTCTCTCTCTCTGTTGCTGACATTAACAGGTGCTGGGGGAGAAAAAACTCAAGTCTGGCACCTGGCAGGTGTAGGTGGAAAGATTTTCTTCTTTCATTTCCAGCACGTCATTTTGTAGGCTAAAAAAACATAAGTGTACTCTTTCATTGATTCAATGCTCTTTGAGGTATTTTTGACCATCGTAGGCACAAATCCAGATTAGTTGTGTGATGTGAATAAGTCTTTGTTTGCCAAGAGATGTCATAGAACCAAATAATGCAGAATTAAATCCAACGTGAGAGTTTGGACACACAAAAGGTGATAATGAACCAAATGTTAATCTGTACAGATTATTTAAGGTATTTTTGGTGTTATCAATAATCTGAACACGTTAATTTAAGGGCAATAAGGGGAAACAATTCAATGATCTTATAGTAGAAACTATAATTTGAAGTAAAGACGTAGAATCTGAGGATGTAGATTACTAATCTAAGGCAACACTGCAACACCCAGATCACAGTTGGGGCCTTTTCCAACTTAAAGCAAGGTGTTATGGGACAAGCATCGTGTCTTATAGACTGATGTATACTCTGCCCTCTAATCTAAGCAGGTCCAAGGTTACTAACCTGTCCACGGAGACGGCAGCGAGCGTGAAGCTGCTGGCGTACATGGTGAGGTTGATGAAGAAGTGAACCACTTTGCACATGAAGGAGCCAAACACCCAGCCCTCCAGGGAGTAGATGGTGGCTTGGAAAGGCACGCAGAAGATGATGAAGAAGAAGTCGGCGACGCTGAGGTTGAGGATGAACAGGTTGGTGGTGTTGTAGCCCACCTGTCCGCTCCGAAGCAGCACGGCCAGCACCAGGCTGTTACCGATGGTGCCCAGGAGGAAGATGAGCGAGAAGACCACCGATACGATGACGCTGGTGGGGTTGAGCTGGTAGCTCTCAGAGACATTGGACTGCCCTCCCACCCTGCTGAAATCCTCAAAATCAGACATTTTACAGTGAATCTGAAACAGAGAAAAGGAACATTAAGATCATCCTACTCTGGGTATTTACATTTGACACACACACACACACACACACACACACACACACTGTTAAACCAAACATTTGTGTGTGTGTGTGTATGTATGTATGTATGTTTGGGTGTGTGTGTATATATATATATACTGTATATATATATATTATATGTTATATTGGTACCTACCTGTCCATCTATCTATCTATCTATCTATCTATCTATCTATCTATCTATCTATCTATCTATCTATCTATCTATCTATCCATCTATCCCTCTATCTATCTATCTATCTATCTATCTATCTATCTATCTATCTATCTATCTATCCATCCATCCATCATCCAGCCATCCATCCATCCATCCATCATCCATCCATCCATCCATCCATCCATCCATCTATCTATCGATCTATCTATCTATCTTTGGTTG
>OMNV01007963.1:0-16126 GCA_900303265.1 Brotula barbata | reverse complement strand
CAGTCTCCTTAACTAAGAACTTTGTTTCCATGGTAACAACTGGCGACACCAGCTGATGACTGCCAAAGAGTATCGTGCACGTACAAAAACAGAAGAATATGTCTGTTTGGCGTCTGCTGCCAGCACTGTGGAAGAGGAGCGATGGCAGTGATGCATCGTGAAGAGAGTTTCCTGGTGAAACGGCGCCTGAGCTCGTTCTTTTACACGGCAAAGTTGATAAGAAGTTAAAGCTGTTTGATGCTAGGGTTCGGTTGAATTCGGATGTATTTTAGTCTCGGCATGCGCAACATAAATTGCAATTTGACTGTCATTGTACGAACGCCATGACTTAAGTGCAAGCGACGAACTCACAGTTCCACAAAACGCCACAACTGACGCGAACGAGGCAAATATTCAGTTTGATCGTCGTCCAAAGCGTCACGACGGGACCGCTCTCTAAATGAAGCAGAAGTTTGGGGCAGAAGTTTACCGACACATTGTACAAAAGCGAACGCGTACACAGATGTCTTTCATTCATTCAAGCGTACGCTGGATGAAATCTGTGTTTCTCGTGCGTCTTAAGCGAGTGTGTATTCATCACCTTCTGCAGCGGCTCTCTTGCTCATTGTACATTATGAGGGTTGGTGCTTTATGTCTTTGTTTTATTGCGTGCCTCTCAAATTTCTACTGGGAAATCACTTTAATATGAAGTGAAATGAGAAGGGTGCGCTATGAATCACGGTGTGAGATGTCACAGTGGTATCAGCATCATATTGCAGTTATTTTTATATTTAATTGAACAGTTGGGGGGTTGTTATGGTCATAGTGGAAGATTATTTATAGAACCGCGCATGTAAGCTAGAATCTCTCGCTTAAGGCATAATGAATAAACAATATTATACTGCAACGTTTTAAAATGGGTGCACATAATGATAATGAGAATTATAATGATGATGATAATAGTTTATATCACCACAAAAATAAAATGGGCGGAACAAGAAACTGGGGAAAACATTTCAAGAAGTGACATTTTAAAGTTCACATTTGAGAGTAAAGTTGCCAAAGGATTCAGTACCGTGTTAAGAGAGTTTAAAAAAGAAATAATGCATCTTGATTCCAATCCAGTTTAGCCTGAGAATCCATCTTTCCCACCGAGCCACAAAATTCCATGAAATTGTGTCCCATTTTGTGATATCTTGCCGATAAAGAGACACAAAGGCAGACGATTTCACTAACATCTTGGCTGAGGTAAATATGGATTTTAAAAGCCATGGCTGGGAGGGATACCGGAAATTAAAGAATTTTTCGCAAAGAGGCTCGACATAAAATGGGCTCCGAGTGAAAGGCCGCTGCTAGTTTGGTGAATCAGCAACACTCCTCGGACTTGTGTCATGTTGGGTCTGTAGCATGTTTCTGTTGTTGTTTGTTTTCAATGATTCGCTCCCACATATTGTTTGTTTGTATGTGTGTGTGTGTGTGTGTGTGCATGATAACTTCTCCTCTGTGCCCTCTACCTTTGGGCTATATTGTCTTACAGTACTTATTGATGTTTATTGCAGAAAAAACCAGGTTGAACCAAGGAATCTCTCTCTCTCTCTCTTGCTCGCTCGCTCGCTCACTTACTCTCTAGATTATAGCCAGTACAGGAGTGCTTGTTGCTTGTTTTGACGGGATAAATAGTGATGTAAAGCAGAGCCAGATGAAAGGAAGATCACTTTTAGCCCCACCACCCCAAGCTGTCCCACTTAAAGGAGGACTTGTAGAAGCGTTGTGCAATAATTAATATGACAAACTTTTAACTTTGCCAGTTCTGTGCTCATCTGACGCCACTTTAGTTTAATTTCAAACCGCTTTATTCAAACCTATTGTGTGTGTGTGTGACTGTGATATGACGTAAAATAGAGAAATCAGCCACCAGATGAACAAGTGAAGTGGATTCGGTGATGGAATGACACGATGGCACTGGTGCGCTCCTTATGCTTTCACTTTTTATGCTGACGGGTTATTGACTGACAGATAATAACACACAACCTTCAGGTGCAAATCTGTCAGATAAATCATTTCATCCAAAGCCCGTGTCATTCTCGCCATCGTTAAAGATGGCGAATAAGCCTCTCGTGCCTCTCGCCCTTGTTATACGTCCACTTCAGAGATGCATGGAAAATTCTGCCACCTGTTTAGTTGTCACCAAACACAAGTTGTCACATCGTTCTCTGTTTTTTGGTGGAAGATATCGGAGCTCTCCTGCTGTGATCTGACAGCTGATGAAATCGAGAGGTAATTTTACTGACTGGCAAACCATGTCTTACAGTGGCACAGCATGGAAAAACACACAAACCACTGTAAGCCCGACATCTGCGGAAAAAGATAATCCATCAAATGGTCTTTGAACATTTCTATTTATGTAGCAACAGGTGACCCTGGAGTAAAAACGGGTCACGTCAAACTTGAATGTTCCAGGCTGTGCCAATGAATCTGAAGATCTAAAGAC
The DNA here is from genome assembly GCA_900303265.1 of Brotula barbata. Classification (NCBI taxonomy): domain Eukaryota; kingdom Metazoa; phylum Chordata; class Actinopteri; order Ophidiiformes; family Ophidiidae; genus Brotula; species Brotula barbata. The sequence continues at coordinate 13,656 of OMNV01007963.1, read as the reverse complement.
AGACAGTCAGTCAGTAATCAGGAGCAAGACGACATGTTGAGGTTTATTTATTATTATTAGGTTGATGTTGGCGGTGGTATTTTTGTTGTATATATTTGCCATAAGCAAGAACTTCATCTAATGAGTCAGTTTGTATGATGTTGTCCTCTGCTATGAAGTGCTAATAAATAGAGTTGTCTGTGATTATGATGATCAAATAAAAAATAATTAAAGCACCTATTATGTAGTATAACAAGGCCAGTTAAATTGGACATTTTGTCTTGTGGGGGTAAACAATGTTTTTTACGTGGTTGGTAACAGAGGAGCAGATATTGGACTTCTTATTTTTACTGAAATAAATGACAGCAGCTCACACTGGAGGTAGAGGTAGTGAGGGACTTTCATTTGCCGAGCTCCTGGATTACACGCTTTAATGAAACATTTCACGAGAAAGCACAATGACACGCAGGTGTACTACATTTTTGGGATGTGATCCCAGCACACGGGGTTTTTGGACACGTAGCTCCCATTTACCTCGGACAGATATTTCTGCTTTTTACTTCCCGGTTTGTTTTGTGTTGCCATTATCATTCGCTCTCCCCGAGGCACAGCTGGTGTAGTGGTGCAGTAACGGTTTTCAGCACTCAGACTGGCTCGCTGTCCAATGACATGTGGCTCAATCAGCCCGCCAACACACACACACACAGACACGTAAAGTCACACACACAATACAGAGGGACAAGCGTTTGTGCCCTGCTGAACACCAGCAAACAAGGGGATTTCCAGACAGAGGGCAGCCAGCACGCCAACAGACACATGCACTCTCACACACTGAATGACACTGAATGGCACTGAATGGCTAGTTTGGCTGTAAAAGTAGACAGACACTGTGTCTCCATATGCATGGGCTGTTGTGCTCTTGGCAAATTTGTGCATATCCTGTCACTCTCTTGGACCGCTCTTGTTCTGGCAGTTAGAATTTCTGGGAAAAGCCACCTGTACAGTTGTAGCTATTCATTATCTTCATATCCCTCAACGCAAGTCTGTTAGCGCCAAATTATCCTGCGTCCTCTCGTATACCTTGTAGGTATCTGAGTTGTTTGTTCATAATGGAAAATCATTGTCTTCTTCATCTCCTCAGCTTTCTTGACACCTGTAACAACGATGGTGTGATCTTCTGTGAGGAAAAGGGACAAAGGATGCCTCTTTCTTTGGACTACACGGCATCATCATTAGCATCGTTATTATCCGTGTAAATATCTTCTGGAGAGCCATCCCTTAAACACTGCATAATTGATACTTGGGTATTTGGCCAAAAAATGTCGGATGTTTGATTTTGCTCATTTGCTTGTCACCACATTAGGAATTCTTACGTGATGGCCAGTGATCTGTGTGGATGTGTGTGTGTGGAATATGAGTTTTATTGTAAACTTTTGCTTGTGCGTTGCTCTCTGATGAAGCATCCCATTAGCAGGAAGTTACCAAATAATGGAGGGAATGGGCTATTTCGTTTATTATGATTATTATTAGTAGTATTTTAAGGTTCGTTTCTTGTGCTTTGTAAGGTTTCCTATGTATCCTTACACTTCCCCAGCATGCCCCCATAATGCATCTGGACACCTAACTCGTTCAAAATGGATGCAAATGCACCAGCTGTACACGATTGCAACAGTGCGGCCTGCTTTTTGAAATGGTATGTACCACATGGCACGTAGCCACCTGCAAGCTATATTCTGTGCATTTGTGCGAGTGACATCATCCATATGGGGTTACTTTTCTACCAGCAGACCAATGGGAGAGATGCTTGTGTCATCGTGTCACAGCAGGGTAATTTCACCACATGAAACGAAGATGACGTCACCGTCTCTTGCCCCATCCATAGTCTTCTCCCCCTTTGTTTGTACCGTCTTGCCTGTCTTCCTCACGCGTTCCCCCCTTTCCTGCTTTCCCTTTCCCTTACTTTCTCGGGGATGAGCAAACATACACTTTGAAGAAAAAACACAAGGGTGCCCCCATTGTTGAAGTATTTGAAGGAGATTTGTTTTTGACTCCTCTATGTTCTGAGAAATGACATCCTCACCAAAGGAACCGTTTCCAAAGGAGCAGAAACTAGCTGACTAAAGCCAGACAATGCCCACGGCTCCCTCTAGCTCCTCCAAATCCTTGTATTGTTGCCGTGGTTATTTGTGTTCCTTCTTCCTCAGGGCTCCTCTGGGGTTTTGGTTTATCTCCGCTCAGTGCTGAGGTCTTGTCAGAAAAGGAGGGCAGGGCTGCCGTTTTGGCCTCAGGTCAACACACAACTCACAAACATTTATTTATAGTTTGAAAACTAACCAAAACTTTGAGCTGATGAGACATATGTAGGTTAGTTCTGAGTTCAGATTTTTCTTTTGATGTTGTTTCCCGTATTTTTGAAGTAGCATCTGAAGTATTTTCTCTATTTGTACAGCAATGTTTAGTGACAAAAGTCAGAATTCTTAGTTTTTATGTAACACACATTCTCAGGTTCATCCTGAAGTTCACAAGTTGCCTAGGAAAAACATAACCCAGAAAGTCAGAAGCCAAACCATGGTGCTAATGTACTAAGTGTCAGTTAGCGCCCGCTTTTGATTTGTTAGCATCCAAATTACAGCTGTGATGATGAAGAAAATTAATTCATGTTTCTTTGATTTCAATCAGCTTAAGCCTGTGATTAAGTGTAAGCATTAAAGAGTAAAAAATGCCACTCTTTATTTAATCCACAGAAGGATGCCCATTTAGCAGGAGTCAGAGGAAAAGAGCCTTCCCAACATTCCCTGAATACTTTCCTTTCCTCCTGTGCTCAGCCAGTTTAAGATAAAGTCCTTTAAGCTCTGACTTCCATCACTTTTGGTCTTTAGAGCTGAGAGGGGTGTGTCCAATAAATTATTTACAGAGTCCAGAGTTAAGATAACAAAATGATTCAGACTTTCAGACAGTCTGGTGCCATCAGGGTGTAATGCAGACTTCGAAGTGACCCGTCCTTTGTAGAGCTTTGAGGAACATAAGGAAATCTCACAAACACACACACACGTGTAACTTTCTGAGCTGACAGTATTATCTTCATATCAACATAAACACACAGTGCATGTTAAGATAATCCCCGTGTTAGACTGCTCCGGTGTTGCTTGTAGTGGTAATGCTGCTGTGTGGGTGGATTTGCTGACCACGTTATGATGTAAACAAAACCTGCAACCAAACACACACACTCCCCTGAGCCTACTAACGGGACTCACTATGCTGCAGCCTGCGTTAGAGGACTGAGCTCTGTGAAAAAAGTTTGTTTGGGACTTAAGTGTTTGCCATAACGCAAAGCATTCGACAAAGTTCACTCTACAAAGAAACGCCGTAGATTCTATTTACTAAAAATGACTGATGCTCTCTAATTGTGACATGCGATCGTCTTATAACAACGTCTCCGTCCATCTTTTATGACTTCTTCAAGGGTGCCGTGCGCGTAACAAAGGGCGTACGTCGCCGGTACGCGCACGCAAACGAAAACGCACGTGTCAGCTGTCTTGTTAAAAGCTGATTTGATAGCTTTTGAAAATGTTGCTGCATGCACAGATGGAGGACCAATTAATGTCAGATCACCACAGATTTGATCTCAAACTCTGCTGCACATTGTGCAAAGCACCGCGATGCATCAACCCATCACGCCGTGCCACACTAACTGCTCCTTTGTCAAGTTTCTTCTCTCAAAAAAAAAGACACTGAGAGCAATATGTGATGTTTTTTATGTTTTCGGAGAAAGTCCATGATATTTGATGATCGGTGCGGAGGTGCTGTGCTGAAAATACGGAGGCCTCAAATTCAGTTTGTCAGAGCTGCTCACGGCATCTGAAGTGTTTTCCTTCCAAGTTTTCTGTCCAACATTTTTGGAAACATTTTGCAGCTCACCTTTTGGAGCTTGACTCGTCGGAGTGTAAATATTGGTCAGCGTAAAGATGAGGCTTGACATTTTTGCTTTATGAAGTAACCCAGTAATTAATTAGCTAAGTAATTAACTCGATCCCTCCACATTAGAAGCCCGGAGTGCCTTCATCATGAAAGATCGCACCAGTCCAACGCTACTCCACGTTTTAATGCTGGATTGAAAGAATTATGTGCACCCCTGCACATCACAGTTGATTAACACAAGCAGCTCTCGGAGCAGGACCGCTAATAGTACGGCAGCAGTAATGGCAGTAGGACCAGTAATGGCTGCAGACGAACCACGATTACCATGACTGCTTGATTAAATGCCAGTGTTTCAGTGTTTCTGGTCATTCTCATGACCTGACTAGTGAAAGTAACCACTTGAAAAAATAGACTAAAGTTCAAAAAGCATCTGATGTTTACAGTGCTGTTTCAGATTTGGTTCCCCTTGTCTGTCACCAGTCAATACTTAAACCGAGGTCTCTAATCTGTACTAACAAACACATCGTATTCAGCCTTTGTAGACCAAGTGCTGCAACCAATTTGTCTTCAGAAAATCAATCAAGGCAGATTTACCATTTCCCCCATGTTAGATGCACAGAATGGGTTACATTGACACACACACACACACACGCACACGCACACAAACATACAAATGTCTCAGAGGTCTGGTTAAGTGGACGTTTAATCATCAAGGACCTTTTCCTGCTGGCTGTTCTATTGAGTGGGTCAGACACACATATACTGTTCCTTGCTGTTACCCACACACACACACTCCCTGTCGTGTGGCAGATTATTGATTCTCAGTGTTGTTCTGGTGCTGTTGCTTAAACAAGACAGTAATAATGGAGCAACGTTGTTTAGTCTGCTTATTGGACTGTGACTGGCCGACATTGATTGTTGCCTCCTACTTTAAAATGCATTTATGTGTGTTTGTGTATCAGTGTGAGTGCCCGTGTTTGCACTGCTGTGTGTTTGGCTATCCTTCGAAAATATGGAAGACAGGAACGACCTCTTGCTAACGCACCATTCACTGATTCTTCTTTCGTAATTTCTCTTTTCTTTGTTCCCTTTTGGTGCTTTGGAGGCTGGAAGCCAGCGAAGGCTGCAGGAGAGAAGGAGAGAGGGGAAGAAAGTGCACACAAGGGAGTGTGGAAGAGAGAAATAGTTCAAGGGAAATACTCACTGGGGTGTTTGACAAAATTGACTAGAGGCAGAAGTTAGTGTGAGCGATGGAGGAAGGATGAAAAAGAATGAGAACGAGAGAGGGAGAGAGAGAGGGAGAGGGAGAGAGGGATCAGTGTAAGAGAGTTTGGAGACTGCTGTGACACATTGCATTTCAAGACCTGTGTCAACTTCAGGGACACAGTTTGATTCATATTTCATAATTGCAGTGCCTTCACACATCTATAAAAATCGCCAAGGTCCCGCTACATCACTCACACGCCCGATTCTCTAATTGCCTTCTTAAAAAGAAGAGCCGCGCAGCACATCAGGGTCGGGTTTATCCTCATCCGTACGTTTTCAAATATATTTATCTGATCCAACCCTAGCTAGCCATTTATTGGATAAAGTCCTTTAATTATTCACGGTTCAACTCAGAGGTACATTCGTCTGACCTCTGCACGTACAAAGGATACTCCCTGATATGTTACGGGCTGTCGCTAAACACACAGCCGAGCTCAAATAAAGCGGGAATTAGTTTTCATAAATGTATTACACAACTGCCACGAAGCTTACGTTGAGGTGTTAGTTTCACATCATTAACTTTCAAGTGGTACCCAGTGGTCTTCAGAAGAATCCATCCAGCTCTGTGCATTTCCATTTATTAAGAGCTGTTTTGATATAACACAAGGTTATGCCGTCTAAAATTTCCATGCTCGGAGCCCTACAGGCATCCATGAATAATTCATATCAGTTCAATATTGAAATTGGTCATTTGTTTCCATGCCAAAGCTCTGTGAACGGAGAATTACCAAATGCTTTGCCGCCCAATAATGAATCATCAAGATGTTTTGAAGAGAGAAGCTAATATTAGGTGTCTTTTATCATAATGAGCGGATACTCCCGAGCACCTCAGACGTTTGGGCAGCTCAGCAGTTGAATTGGTCTCTCGGAGACTCGCGCGGGGAGATGCTTCGTCTGCATTTCCTGCTCTATCATTAAGGCTTATCCCGGTTTGCTGGAAACACACGCTCTGGACAGCCGTACGCGATCATGCATGTTGTATGAATGCTCACATTTCTTGCTGCTTCTTATTTCACACGACGACGCAGAATGTGCTTTGCGGGCGTGGTTTGACACACAACCATCACGTACGCACGCAGTCAAAGCCATAAACAAGTTCATTTGATCAGTTGATGAGCTGTCGACAATCTGTTCCCCTCTGTCTGTGGCTTACAGCGGTAACAGAACAAACCCCTCATTGCATAACACACACTGAATTATAAGCACGTGTGTTAATACCTTAAAGTAATATTTCTGATACAAACACTTCAATTTAAAATACTGAATTCAAGTTTCTAACAATAAACCAACTTGAGTGAGTAAGCGAGTGAAATACAAACAAGAAAATGTATCCTTGAAGGAAAAACCAAAGGTAAAAAAAAGAATCCTCATATGCCATAAACGCATTCAAAGCTAACGTCCTTACAGTTGGAGACGGTTCATTTTAGCTGCTTGGGATGCTGCCGGAGTCTTTTCTCGTGCTCCGTGTGTCTTCTTCTCGCGTTCGCTTTTATTTCCACCGTTTCAGCATTTTCTCTCCTTCACCCGCAAAGGCCACGTTGTCCCCAGGGGAGCAGAGTATATTTGTGTGTTTGTGTGTGTTTGTGTGTGTGTGTGTGTGTGGGGTGGGGGGGGTATGTGTGTGACTGTGTGTGTTTGGATGTGAGAGAGTGCACAAGATTGTAAATATGCAAAAGTGTCTGAGAAAGTAAGATAGGGAGAAACAGAGGTTGTATGAAAACGGGAGCGTGTTTGTGTGTGTGTTTGTGTGTGTGTGTGTGTGTGTGTGTGTGTGTGTTTATGTGCTTGTGTATGTGTTTACCTCCGTACCTCAGGCTCTCTAATTGGGACACGGGTTCTCTCTGCTGTACACCAGCCATTTTGATGCAAGTCTCACATGAGCATTGCTGTAAATCTTGATAATGGTATTAAGCTTGTTGAGTTGGTCAGGGACTTTCGCCTTCAATGCACGCGCACACACACACACACACATGCACACGCATTCATGCACAGACACAGACACACACACACACACACACACATAGACGCTTGTCTGAGCACTGCTTATTAATGTGGGAGCGACCCGCATACACAGTAGACCAAAAGCTGCCCTTTACTGCACACACAGCCCTCCATGGCACTTATGACAGCTTACAACCTCCCATAAATGCTTTTTAGAGGGCTACGGGGATGCACACAGTATATACTGCATTTACAGAAATGCAAAATGTACCAGACATTAAACTAAGTTCAAAGACGAGGGCGGGCTTCATGCAAAATGAGAATAATAAAACCGCAACACATTAATGCGCTGCACACACACATTTTGGATGAACTTAGTACAGCAGCAGATAATTAAACTGCCCAGCAAAACAACGTGACCGTCCGCCACGCTAGACAGATGTTGTCCATACTCCTTTTGCAAAGTGTCACCACTTTGGCTTGTCAGCATGTGCTGCCACCAACAAGGGAATGTTGGAGAAATCGCAGCACGTCCTGATTGGTTTGAGTGTCTGTGAGCGTACGGTGAAGGCAGCAAAACTGTTAAACCAGCTCAGCAGGTTTCAGACATATTGAGGCTAACAGGAGACTTTATTGTACCTGAAGCCGCTGCCTTCACGCTCGGCTCAGCGCCATTGTAGTTTTACAGAGGCGTACATTTCAACGGTGCCTGGCAGCGGTCGAACATCGGAAACTTGAAATAATTCCCGTAAATGATGATTCAGGATCGTGCGCGTCCATCCGTATTAGAAAAGATTGGGATTTTTTTTTTGCTGTTTATTGTTTGTTTTTTTTTATGCTTATTTCATCCCTGCATTATGGTTACACAGCTGACTGGTTTCTTTAGCCGTTATGTCTTGTGGTCATGCGTTAAGCTCGTGGTCCCAAGCCCCCTGGGGATCTTTTGAGGTAATGCAGGTGGTCTCTGACAATGACTTTGGCAATAAGCAGTTACAATCTAATATTGTTTTCAAACAAAATCATCGTTTGAGAGTGGTTGAATCCATCTAAATAAGATCTCACAACTCCATCCCTTTGTTAGAGTGGATTTTCCACACTGGCGTACCTGAAGAATAAGTACAGTCCAAGGCTGGAGACAGACAATGACATGAGACTGTCCCTGTCCACCGCCGGACTGCCAAGGAGAGACAGATAGTGCCTAGGAAGCTCATTAAAAGTAAGAAAAACACCATGGGCCAAACTAGGTTGAAAACATCCGCTTTTAGCCAATGGACCGTCACAGCAAGCTTGTTGTTGTTGTTGTTGTTGTTGTTGTTGTTGTTTCTTCAGCGTTATACAATGATTAGTCAGGTCTTTTGACTCCCTGTGCAAATGCGGCACCAGCCAAGTGCTGTAAAAGCTAATGAGAGTAATGGGGTCTAGTGTACTCGGTGATGGGCCTGACATAAAGGGAATATTTGGGGGAAAGGCATACTGTAATATGTTGGAATAGATGACTGCAGCTGTTCGCGCTGGCTCAGGCTCGGTTTATGTCTCCATCTCTCAGAGCAGATGGAAAATATTATGATGCTGATGATGAGAGAGAAGTAAGAGAAGGCATAGATGACAGATTTACAGACTGAATGAGAAACACTGACAAATACTGTATGGGTAGATAAAGAGAGCACGAAAGTGGAGTGATCTTTGTGCGCTTCCCTTTTCATTCAATTAGATCTCTTTAAGAAGGCAACATTTCACGTCGCTGTCAGACAAAATCCCAGCTAGCTGTTGCTTTCGTCTGCTTAGTGAGACTGAAAGGGGAAACTCTGGTCGTGTCATTCAGAGCATCCTCGGTTAGATAATGTCTCTAAAGTATAATAAGGTCTTTATTAGTCCCAACAAAACTAATAAAGCTGAAGCTAATAAAATGCTCTATTTTACTGCAGAAAGACGCGTCATTGCACTGGACGTTGTTGCAAATAGAAAGGCAAGGAAAGCCAGTTAAGCAGGCGTGCAGCTCCACAAACAGTTTAGTACACACAAGCACACAAACCCTCTTCCAATTCCCAATAATCCCTCTCCTTAACAAATTGTCTGAAAGTTGAGAGTTTGTTAGGGGAAACAAGGGGGAATTTAATCAGCGTGACACCAGCAGGGGAATCTAATAACGGAGACACCAGTGGGGCTTGTTTAACGATTTTCTCCTTCCGTCTTTTTCAATTAGGCTACCTTGCTGTGATCTCTGCTGAGCCTGTCTCTCATTTTCTTTTGCTTTCTCCCTCGCTCTCCCCCTCTCTCTCTCTCTCTCTCTGTAGCTCTCCTTCTTTCTGTCTGTCTGCTCCCTTTATTTACTCCCTCGCTGTTCTTCTTCATCTCTTGTGTTGTGGCAAAGTAGTCACATTTCTATGGAACTCCCTTTTTTTGAATAAACAGAATTAAGATTTTACAAGAATTTGCATTTTAAACATAAACAGCTAAGTGAGTCAAACAGAGGAGCTGCTTCACATTTTACTCCAGATCCACTTTTGTTCTTGTAAGCAGTAAGATCTAGTAGTTTAAGTTGAATTAAAGTTTAAACAATGCTCTTAAGTGCTTTACATGTTTACTCTCTTATTCACTAAATACAATTTATCAGAATTAGATTATTTTCTAACTGAACTGATGTAGGTATCTTAAAAAAAAAAAAGGAAAAGAAGACAAAGCAGTGCTGTCGATAAAACAATAAAAGAATCATTATATGATTAAATATTGATATGATATTGATTGTGTTAAAAAAAAAAGGATGCACTCAGCACACAGTGTTTGGAGTTTAGGGTGACATTTGTTTTATACACGAGGTCTTGTAATTTCTCTGTGATGTTTTGGTGATATTATGATACATGCATGATCAGAATGTATGTGCATGTTTTTTAAAAACTCCACCTCAGTGGATGCTTTGCACTAGTTCCTCCAAACTTGATGACTAGGAACCCTTCAAGGTTCCATAAGATGATTAGTGATCTGGGATAAAGAGATCTCGTCTTGCAACATAATAGGACTTTTATGTTTACAGATTTCTCTCCAGTCCTTCCTTCAATCCCTCACATTTCTCTATTTCTTCAAAGAGCCACAAAAAAATCCATTGTGGGCTTTGTAAAAAACGTTTGACGGTGACAATGAAAATAAACGATATGATGAAAACGACAGACCGATTTTCTATTTTATTGATACGAATAACGCTAGATCATTAATAGAAGAACAGGTTATGTGAGTGCATTGCTTGTTGAGCTTACAGACCGAGCCTCTGACCTTCTAACAGTCAGTCGGTCACATTACTTCTGACCCATTAGCTAACTGGAACTCCTGTGCTGATCCACCACGGCAACATCCTTCACGTCTATCGCTCTGTCCCTGTCTTGTCTCTTTCTCCCTCTCACTCCATATGTACTACATGTCCTGAAGGTGTGTCATACCTCCATGTCTGGACTGTCACAGACATTTATGTCTTCATTCCGTTACCCCGGGTGACAGGGCGTTCTGTTAGCTCCAGTGGCAGGTCATTCCGTTTCGCCTGGTGACAGGACATTCCATCGCCCGTAGTGACAGGCAGGGTTGGGAATCACTGGGCTTCAGCCGGCAATGCAGAGCTGCAATGGCATGTGCACTGAGGAGACTCGGGCACGGCAGAACAACACGTGTGCTGGCCGCTGTGCGTGTGTGGTTTTTTAAAAATTCATGGAAATTCTACGGAAGAATTATCTCGTGTACAATGAAATGATAAAAATGTTGGGTGGAAAAAATGTTGTCATGTAGTGAATGTGCAGCACTGGCAGCGGGGCAGGCTAACCGCTGGAAACCTGGAAATGAGGAGAGTTGAGGAGCACTGAAATGTGAAAGAGTTCGCACTTTACAGAAGAGAGAGAGCAGATCTGCTCTCTGCCGACACCCAAGCTGGCTCAGTGTGTGTGGCGGGGGGGGCCCGCGTCAGGAAACGGAGTGTATTTGGGACTAAAAAAATCCCCATTTCATATGTAAACAAACGACAATAACACAGTGCTAGAATGCTCCAAAGATTTCCCAGTTCTGCTTTAAAAAAAGACTCCAATAAAGAGAATAATCCCACCACAAACAGACAAACACAAACATCAACGAATCAAACAAAATAAAATAATCCGCGTTAGTCCGTGCCGCGGACAACTGACACCAGCTGGACAGAGAGAAACAGAGTGACACATTTAGAAGTGTAATGTGTCAAAATAATTGCTGCTAGCGATGGTTTTGCCGGCACAATTAGAGCCAGTGAGCATTAGAGCTTGCAGACAGTTGCATGCCACGGCCTGACTCTCAGTGGGAGGGCAGCGATAAATCAGAAACTGGATCTCTGGACCCCAGCACATTTGCGCACAGACATGCACACGCGCGCGCACGCGCACTTTTCATACCGCCCCGTGAAGATCTTAACATATACAGCGGGGCACCTTCTCTGATGTCATAATGTTTGAAGTTTTCCTTCCTATTTTGTATCATATTTTCACATTGACTCGAAATCGTAACAAGATTAATGTTGTTTTTACCTCCACATAAGATGCAGTCGCTATGTGCAATTTATTTTGTGAATGTCCCTGAGCAGGATTTTCATTTATTATTACCACACACTGAGTCGTTTTAATGAATTTAAGGAGTCGGGAGCGTTTTGCTGATGTTTTAAAATTCTGACTTTATGTGCCGTTTCATGGCGATACAGTAGCGTACATTTGTCATTGTCGCTCCATGTGTTTGAGCCTTCGTCCATGTTTTTTTTAAACCACGGTCCACGTTGATTTCCCAGCGTTACCACTTATGTTTCATTACTCACAGAAGATGTAGGTCACACGGAACCAAACATGGATAGAAACGCAAGCCTGAAGTTTGCAGCAGCAGGTTAGGATCTACAGTGAAACTGCAAACATGGAAGCCGTGTGTTTATCTCATCATCTTTGCGTAATATTCTGTGGTGCATTTAGATAACAGCTGCTTGTGTCTCCTGTAAGCCGATCACACCGAAGCGCGGAAACGAGAGGAAGAGAGAGTCCAAAATGAAAAAAAATAAAAATAAAAAACCACAAACGGGACGGATCATCAGACTGAAAGGGAGACCGTCAGAAAAAAATAAATAAATCAAACGCGTTCTACATTTTCACTTGTGGAGGAAGGCGTCGTAAAAACGTAGAAACCATTAGCGGCCATTAGGCCGGTGTCAGTCAGCAGCAGGAAAACAACGCAGCAGTTAGCAGGCAAATGGAGCACAGGACCGAGGCCGCCTGAATGGAAGACGCTCCACTCTCAGCCGGCTGCATGGTAATGTCCCAACCACCGTTCATATCAGCTTTCTGCCGTCCCACACACACACGCACACACACCGTCATGGGTGTCAGCGCACACTGAGCAAATGTGTTTGCATTTTTGTAATTCTGTACTTGTGAGGGCTTTCATAATCTTTACCTTCGCCTTCGCCTCGGCCGCACGTAATTTAAAACCAAACTCGTATAAAGAATCTCTAAATAATGGAACGACTCGGAAAAGGCCCTGTTTTTGAGGAATAGTCAATATCTATTCATTTCTAACACACACACACACACACACGCACACACACTCATACACACACAGAGAGAGAAAGAGAGAGAATCTGTTTGACATCATAAGACTATTATTGGTTTTGTGTTTCCCCAAAAATGGCTAATTTGTTTCCTGGGCATATGTCATATATTCAGCAGTGGGGAAGAGGTATCAGTTTACGGCGGACACACACACACACACACAGTCTCAATCCTCTCTAGCTGCTCAGAATTACTAGTTTGGGGAGTACTTCCCTGGTGTTCCTTGTATTTAGTGAAGGTATAGCCCGTATTTTAAATCTATTTCCACAAGAGAAAGAAGAAAGGCTCCCATTCATCCGTACGGGTGACGTTGATTCTTGGGGAAACTGATACCTCATTTGACAGCAGTGTAATTTTTCCAATATTAATCAATCTACCATCAGCTTACCTTCTGTACCTCCTGTTCGCCCGTGCGCTCTGAAAAGTCAAACATTTGTAATAAGTGTCACTCTGACAACCCCGGGCTTTCCTTCATCTTTGTCTCTCCTTTTCCTCCATCCTGCCCCCGTCTCCGCTTCCCTCCATGTAAAGGAAACAGTCGAGGGAACAGTTAGTCAATCGGACCGCTGTTCCACAGAGGGATTTCAGAATAACGAGCACTGCCGGTGGATAATGGCCATGATTTAGCTCCCCAGTCAAAAGGTTATGCTGCTCTTGCTCCGCTATGAATGGACGTAATAAGATATCCCTCGGATAAGTAAGTCTCTTCTGGACTGCGGAGCCGTGGAAGCCCAAAAAGCGGACTTAAAACGGGACATTTTCACATCAGAAGGGAAAGATCCTTCTTAGTAGTATTGTGATTTTATTTTTAATGAGATAAATGCTGCGATGTAGAGAAAGCGATGCACGTCGGTGTCACATGTGCCATAAGTACACACACGAGGAGCTATGGATGATGTCATGTCTGCCTTGGAAAGTGTGCAGCTTGATTTCAGAGCTGCTGTCAAAATTGTGAATA
>OMNV01007962.1:20388-35462 GCA_900303265.1 Brotula barbata | reverse complement strand
CCACAGCTGCCTGGCCAGATGTGTATGTGAGAGCAAAAGGGAGGAGAAAGAGAGATGGAGGACAGGGAGAGGCCACCTCCTGCGGGGACTGAATACTGAAACAGAGAGGGGGTCCAAAATGGAGAAAGGAGGGATGGAGAGAGTGGTAGAGCAAATGGGCAACAAAGAATAGCTTTAGACAGCGAGACCATAGCCTGTATTAATTCATGTTTTAACAGACCACCAACCCAGACCACTCCAGTCCACACCAACGTTCCACCTTCACACTTCCTTCGCAGCTCCGGTTATTAGCTGAGACTTAATTGCAAAGAAATAATCCCTTCAAGAAGTGGGACAGAATAGAACGGCAGAGTACATCAGAATAGAGTACATTTTGTAGCTTCGTCAACAAGTTTAGTAGAGTCTTCCTGTATCCAGGTTTCTCCAAGGGCAGCGCTGATTTATGTAGCAGCTCAGCGCTCTAAGCCGCGAGTCCGCGCTTACACCGTACTCCTGGGGGCTGTCTGATTAGAGATGGGGGAGAGAAACCATGCACTCACGCCCCACCATTTGGTTCTCATTACACACTTTTTACTTGATGCGCACACATACGCACACACATGCAGATGAAGCACTTGTGTAATCTCAAAGATGTAGCCTCCATCCTAATTCACCTCAATATTCTGAGTTATATTCTCATGAGAAATTTGGCATTGTTGATGGATAATGGGTTCACAATGAGCACCAGTCAAATCTGGAACTGGACAAGCGAGTTTAACAGTATTAGGAAACAATGGAACAACCTTTTCAGACAATATTTATCATACATATTTGATTAGTTTCCTATTATGAGAGAACAAACAGACTTCTCTCCTTAAGCCCTGATTATCTTGGTTCTACATGTTCATATCAATTCTGAACTTGTCACACTTCGCCCTCTTCTCTCTCTTTCCCCTAGCTTTACTGCTCTGTGTTCTGTCCAATAAAAGCAATAAAACATTAGCACAACAGCTGAACTCGCTTCTCTGTATGAGAAGGATCATTTATTCACTAAGTCCTCTGTCTCACTCAGGTGTAGTCCTGTGATTTTTATATATTTTTTAAGATGTCATCGAGGTGCTGGTGTCAATCCAAAACACCTCAAAACTGGTACAGAACAGTACCCCATGCTGTTTAACACCCGTGTTAATATGAGTGGACTGTAAACACTCCACTGTAATCACAGCGTGCAGCGTGTGGTAGGTCTGACTGCAAAGAGACCAGGGGGATGTGCAGGTAGAAATAAGAGCCTAAAATATGAGCCTAGGGCACATGTGGCTAATCAACATGGAACACTGCATGTTGGCTTTAACAGCTGACCAGTCTATGACACAATAAGCAGTGTGACCGCTTCAATTTTGTCTTTCATCTCCTGGTTAAAGGTCATTTGTGTCATTAAAAACTTGTTCACCCAGCCCCCGTACCCCTTTACCCTCTACCAACCTGCGCTTACACTTAACTCAAGGCTTTATGACGTCTACAGTCACATACAGTATGTACGTGGGAAAGATCAATCAGAAAGCCAATAATCAAAGGTGAAGCCTGGTTAAGTCTGGTTAAGCATAGTGAGGCGAGGCGATTATGCTGCCATCATTTACATTTTTGCGAATGCTATTCTCTTATCGCAAGGTTCTGTAATATGCTACGTTCATTTTTGTTGCACGTCACACATGCAGCAATCAGAAAATATAGGACCCAACACACAATAATGATGTAGTGACATACCAAGGCAAGAAAAAACGTGCTAAGTTTAACTCTGATTGTATTAAGTTGAAGTTATGTTCAATCCTGTCAGTGTCCAGGCATGGATGACTGTACACAGGAATGGACAAAAGTACATAATAACGTATTTTGACACAAAATAGCCCCGTTGTAAATATATCAAAATTAAATACTACATAAATACAGCATGCAAAAATGAATACAGCATGTTGTATTTTTAAAATACAACAAAAGATTTTGATGTGATCATAAAATCTGAACCTCAAAATGAATCTTGCTGTTTTTGATGTTTGACCAGATGTTAGGTGGAGTTTGTCACTATTTCACATTGATTTATTAATTTAGGTTTACCTGCCATGTTGTTGTCTAACATCAGATAAACTAATTCTCATTGCACCACCCTTAATTTCAGCCGATCCACAGGTCTGAAATTTTATAGTTACAAAGGCAGCTAGCTAGCTAGCTATCTATCTACCGTTGTCCTCTAATATCATATTAAAGCTTTCTAATTTAATTGAAATGTATGCTGAAATTGCTCGCTTACTCTTGCATAAAACAAAAATGAACCAAATCATTCATAATTCATTGTAGATGTCCGATCTGACACCAACACATCGTTGACTTTGCTAGCTCCCACTTAATTTTGCTACATGTGGTGCCAGAAACAAATAGCCAGGAGATTCTCTTAAAAAACAACAAAAACAAAGTTATTGACAAATAATAACTCAGTTTTTTGAAAATACCAAAATGTAATGTAGAACATTAAATTATTTTGATAAAATTACATCTAAATGACCATTAAAATCATTATATTTAAAATGCGTGTTTCAAATAGAATTTTCCGTAATACTGCCCATCCCTGCCTGAACAATCCTACCACGACATTGATCATTTTATAGACATTTCCACAGAATATGAGTGCGAAAGAAAGCTTCTATTGGTAAAGAGTTTTTTAAAAATAAATACGTATCACAATATTATTGTGACAATAAAAAAAATCGCATGGTGATGGTGACATCACCTCACACTTCCCCAGTCCCTCGACAGCTCACGCACAGTGTGACATCAGGTCTGAGCGATGGGTGGAAACATGCCCGGGTCAGCCACGCGTAGTTTCACACGTAGTTACACATCGCTGTACCCTACTCAAGCACAGGGACATGACGCTGGCTGGAGAACTGATTGGTAAACCAGATGTACACATGGACAAACACACCCAGTACATACACACATTCCAGACACATATTATGCACATTGACAAGTAAGATAATACAACTTGATTCCTGTCCCCCTGAACATAGAGGGAGTTTAAGGAGGCCAGAATAAAGTGAGGATGGAATACACAAAGTATTTGACTCTATATCATGCAATTTGTGCTTTCAAAATGGAGGCAACATCCCAGGCAAACAGCAAAACAGCAACAGTTGCTTGAGCGATTACAGTTTTGTCTCCATCGTTGAATGCTTCATTGACACAAGAGTGGACACACTGGCTCTGTGATGATGGATGTGTTTACTCTACGTGATCTACCCACCTGAGATCACTGCTGTCATTCCTACCACGGTCCCTACTAAGCATCTGCAAGTGTGTGGAGAACAATGAGGCAGACGGTGACGACAGGATTCTGCAGGGGACGTAGTGGAGACAGATCGCATTCTCTCGCCAAGGGGGTGTTGCTGTCTGACAGGAACTCTAGGTCAGCAGTGGGTGTGTGTGTGTATGTGTGTGTCTATCTGTGTGGCCAGGTTGTCGGCAGCGGGTCAGGGTTGGGCAGCCTAAAGGAAATGACCCAAAAATGCAGGCTCTGCATAGGAACCTACTTTTATGCTCTTTAAACGGTAATTTTGTCACCCAATTCTGCGAGTGGACATTTGCAATTATTTCTAACGTAAAGTTTATTGTTTATTTTTAGTTGTGTGCAACTTAGCACTGAGAAGGTGTCGAATACTATCAAAAGTGCAATGGATTATTTTTGTGAAATTATCGATGACAGGTGTCTGGTGATGATGTTTCGGTAAGAATTTGTCAAAGTAATTTTTTCCCCTTTTTATTTTAGTCATTAATTTTCAGGTCACAGCTGCACGATGACATAATACTTGGAAAAGATGAAGTGACACAATGTATACGTGAGCTTCCAAATACACGTAAGAATATTTGGAATACTTGAGCAGAGGTGCTCTAAATTTAGCTTCTCCTTGACTTTCCCTCGCCCCCCTCCCGTCACTTCTGCCTTCCAGTCTGAAACAATAGACCCCCTATGTCCCACCTCCATCCTTCCCCCACCTACACACACACACACACACACACACACACACACACACACACACACACACTCACTGTGCCATTAGTGGATGTGCTGCCTCTCCCCATTTAGGTGTGTGTATGTGTGTGTGTGTGTGTGTGTGTGTGTGTGTGTTTGAGGTTAGAGTCCATCTGGCCTCTGGAGCCCCATAAGGAAGAGCAGAATGTTAAGCAGCTCCTGTACATGCTTTGCAATGTTGTTTCCGTGGCGATGGGGACACTCTTACAGTACCTCAGCAGACAGGAAGTGACTCTCAGAGTGAAGGAATTCAGAGACGGCTGCATCTAACTGACGTTATACGGGCAAAATGTGCCATTAGAGCCCACGCATTTTTGGACAGGATATCACCACCTGTCCTCGGACACGTTTACATCGTTCAACTCTGATTGACCTATGAACTCATGTAGCTTATGTAAGCAGCGTAGTCAATGCCAGAATGTCAAAGGCACTGGCGTAGCATGGTGGCCTAGTGCCTAGCATGGCTGCCTCACAGCAATCAGTTCATGGGTTCAAGTCCTGGGGTCACGACCACACCTTTCTGTTTGGAGTTTGAATGTTGTCTCCGTGGGTCTACTCCGGGTGCTCCGGTTTCGACCCACCCACAAAAATATTTGCGTTAGCTTAATCGCTCCTGCCATTGCCCTTGACCAAGGCACTCTCGGCAGAAGATCTGGACGTAAGTGTGTGTGTGAGTTTGCAGGTGCATGCGAGTGCTTCCCGCTGCTCCTCATAGTTGGGATAAATAGGTTAGATAAGTTAAATGTAGGGAATAATTGGCTTTTTCAAACATCTTGTGCACAGATTTATGCAATTGAAATTGGCATAAACCAAAGTATGGTTACTGATTGTAGATGAAACAGAATGTGTATTTCCTCTGACTCACCACCACAACACATCGTGCAAAGTCGAATCGAGTTTCAATTTCACTTTAACTAAAGAAACGGAGTATCGACTGCAAATAAACGTGCTGCCTGATTCTTAATCCTGCTGCTCTGAGGGCACGCTGGTGGACAGTAGCACACAAACAGGAGTTGTGGGGTGATCGAGGTTCATCCTGTTTTGGTATGCAGCTGCAACCTTGAAACTTGTCATTTTCCTGGAGTGTCTTGGTAAAAACAGATTGTCGTTATCGTCGGCGTCTGTGAGGAAGCCATACTGGCAGCTCATTAGTTCATCCTCTCTTTCCTCCTCTCCTCCAGACTTTGAAAAAAAGATGCCCTGCTATTTCTAACCTTTTCTCTTCACTGTTCTCCACAATATCCGTCGTTCCCTCTGTCTCTCTATCCAGATTCGTGTATGTGTGTGCTTCTAAAGCATGTGTGTATGTCCATCTCTCCGTGGCAGCATTCCAGTAAAGCTGAGCCAGCGAGGGGTCTCTGTCTCACATCCCTCTTCAATCAAACACAAACACACACGTCCGGCCAGCCTGGCCCACACTATCTTTCCCTGCCTCCCAGTGCCAGATGCACACACCCTCTGCTCTCCCTCTTGCTTTCTCCTGCTCTTCCAACATTCCTCCCCTGCCTCTTCTCCTCTGCGTGCATGTCCTCTTTTCCTCTCCGCCTCCCTCCAGTTCAGCACCCCTGTGCATCACATTGTCTCCCGGCTCTTCATCTTTCTCCACTTCCTGTGTCCTGCTCCTTGTGCCCCCAACACCACCCCCTCCTTCCTACCCCAGTTCCCTGGGTTTGTCTCTCTCCCTCTCCTCGCGACGTGACTTTTAGCACAGACAGTGGGGCCGTTGCCAATAAACTGGGGCAGAACTGGCCACAGATATACTCGCTGTCACTGTGCTGTCCACGTCTTCCTGTGATATACAGTACCCGTGCACACGCCTCTTCACAGAAAACGACATGGCCCACAGAGCTACATCTGCCCCTGACCCTCTCAGACTATGGTATGGTAATCATGAATTTCTTTTTTAAAGTCAGAATTCAATGAAGAGTTTGATTCTAATGTGCATCATCCAAGTGTTCCGCCCTGTCAAGGGGTAGCCAAAGAAATAAGGATATGCTCCTCGGCTCAGACTTCAACTTGAATGGGATATTTGTGTGTTAATTCATTCACAATGTGTTATTTGTACTTGTAGTGAAAGATTTAAGTCCAAAACAACAAGTAAAGTATGATCTTGCTTGGTAACAAAGTTAACCTAATCCCAAAACAAACTAAAAATACTTCGCACTTAAGTACTGATACAAGGAAAAAATGGATGAAATAGGACCCAAGAAAAAGGCAGATCACCCCGGTCACTTCTCAGCAAAATACTCGTGTAGTGTCAGTGTGTGTCCTGTCCTTCCAAAGCCTATTCACAGCAATTTTAAAAAGCTAATGTCCATCCGAAAACATCAAAAATACTTTTTTAATTTATTTAATAAGCATGTATGGTACACCTGAGTGCAGGAACGAAGCAGGTTTACATTTTCTAATGCACAGGTTCATCCACGTCAAATCTAAAAATTCTGTTCCTTGTCAAGTTTGTAGAGCAATTCTTCTTTGGTTCTGATTCAGCAACTGTGGCTATAAAGCGTGTCTCTCCAGCTGGAATATATATATATATTATGCAAAACTATTTTCAACTCCATCAACGGAATGAATGTAGACAATAGAGAGACTACAATTTGTACCACGTTGCCTTCCATGTTGTTTGCTTTAATCAAATCCAGCATCACATGATGGGATCACATGACAATCATATGTCAGCTTTCCCGACTCTGCCCATTTTTCTCATCTATACTACAACACAAAAGTAGATTTTTAGTTTTCAAATTTAACCACTCTGGCGTCTCTGAAAAGCTCAATTGAGAGCGCGTTTTTAGGACCGATGGAGGCGCAAAACTGAGAAAAAAAAGATACATTTTCAGATTTAAGCAGCTCAGTGGGACTGTAGTCTGAGATTCCCTTACTCTCATCAATTAACCCCTGGTGGAATAAATCAGGGACAGGGGCAGGGGCAAAACAAGCAACTCTCATAAGAACAAAAACACAATCTATATGACAGCAGCCATCGCACCACGTCACACTGTATATGCATCTACTGCGTCAAATAGAAAATCCATCTGTTGTTTGTTTCACTCAGAGATCTAAGCACTAGCTGACGGGGCATCGTGCTCGTGACTCAGCTTAGAAATTCTTTAGATATATGATCGTGGGAATGAAATTCTGATTTGCCCTAGGAGAGAGAAAAACAGAAAGAAAGAGACAAGCTGCAGCTGGTACAGGAAGTAAGGATGCCAGTGAAGGGCATGAGAGCAATCAACCGAGCATACTCACAGGAGACAGCAGAACGTAGAGTACACGCACACATACACATCAGGGTGAGGCCTACTCGTCCGTAGATGATGCTGTGTGTGCGTGGTGTGTGTTTGAAAGTGTTATCTGGTGGTTGGGGATGCAGACGGAGGACATGGGTCCATCCTTCTCTCTGTGTTTACAGTCAGTCTAAACAGCAGACCAGCCACTGAGGCTAATGGGGTACTAATCTCCAGTTGGATGACACACACATGTAGTTCTTGCCACTTCCCATAACGAAATGCAACCTCTTAGAGCCACATGTACAGTGTGCGCGCACACACTCACATTTTTCTACAAATGCAGCCTTTTTCATACATTTGCCTTGATAGAGAGAGAGAGCGAGCGAGACGCAGACACAAAACAACATCACTGCTTCTTTTCCTCTCCTTTAGAAATCTATAACCGACATGCATCCAACACACACACACACACACACACACACACACGCAAAGTAAAAGTGATAAAGTGCTCTGTAATTTATTACCCCTGTCAAACTGAAAAGAATACTAATGGACTGCTTTTAAGTATATAACTCCATGCAGAGAGAGTAATGGACACCCTGTTCTCAACAGCTCATTGACTTTCTCTGTTCAGTGACACAAGGACACACATACACACGCTGTGTTTGAGAAGGTGTCATCAAACACAAGGGCGTCAAACATCAAATTTCCAACAACACATCTGGCAGACTCACCTTCTCACTACTTGTGCGACACATGACATCTCGCACTTTGAGTTCCCAGGACATCTTTGATCATCCTGTCCAATCTGCTGTGCACACACGCAGTTTATATGCGTCATTCTAAGGCATATTTACTCCATCAGCTCTTTTTCAAAAAGCTGCAGTTGTTTGCAAGCCAGCTCATCTCATTAGTTTGTCAGATTCCAAGTTAAACTTCCCCTCCAGGCCTTCAGTAGAAAAGGCCCTCCTGATTTTCCCCCAATAGATAAAGATCTCATCTCATTATGACATCAGATGTTTAGGCTGCTTGTATGTGTGTCTGTGTGTGTGTGTGTGTGTGTGTGTGTGTGTGTGTGTGTCACCCAGCCAGGCTAGCCATCAGCCTTTCCCCCAAGGCCAGTGAACTCTGTCCAGGCTTGTCTGGCCACTGGACTCCTCTGCGCTGCATGTGCACATTTCTGCTGTGAACTCCCTGTTTGTTTTATCATGTGTGCTGCTCCATGATGCCTCCCGCGTCTGTGCATGTCTAATTCATAAACACATTGTAGCAGTGCCTGGTGATGCCACGTAGGCTGGTGGGATGATGGTAGGCCATTTTATCTTGTAACCAAAACCAGTTCATGGTGTTGTAGCGGAATAGATTGTGTGTTCGTTCAAATCTTATATATATGCGTCTGCATCTCAGTGTAGAGCGTTTGTGCCTGTATGGTGTGAGCTAAGGGGAACAGGATGGGCGGATTTGTCAGGGCAGGTGCCCACATGTTAGTCAATCTGCAGGCAGGAAATTACACTGGCATACACGCTCACACATACGAATACACACTGCCCACAAAAGACAGTCAATTTGTCACTGCGGTCTCCTTAGCAACTGAAGCAATACTTCCTCCTTGTACTTCTGTTGACCCTCCATTTCTCACAGTGTACAGGTCCCTGACGCCCGAGTTCATCTTTCTGTCTTTGCCTGATTATCTTTATAATCTTCCTATCACTGACTCACGACAGCACAGTAAGTCACATGTTATTATTATGCTATACAGAAATGTACGGCATTTATACTGTATTAGAACCAGGGGTGAACCAAGCACTTCAATCTTGAACCCCTTAAACACTGGTAAAGGCACACAGTGAAAGGTTATTTAAAGGACTTATAATTAATGTGACCCAAATGTAATGTTAGCAACGCATTAATAATTGAGAATACCACTTACACTTAGAAAAGGCATTAAAAAAATATGATGACATTTTTCATTTCATACAGATTTCACCAGAATTCATCCTGGAAATATTTTTTGTTTTTGGAAACTTTGGCTGCTACACTAGAATTTAAGATAAAAAAAATAAACTTCAGGACTACTGGCCCACTGGTGGCTACCTGACAGTTTAAGAGGTTTTAAGGAGTTACTCATTAGCTGCATGTTTCTAGCCGATGGACATATCTGATGGACGTATCTGATGGACATATCTGATGGACATATCTGATGGACGTATCCTGCTGACAGCCACTGATGAATGTCACCTCCTTGGCAAATGTAAATCTGAACTAGAACTCTATTCTGGTATCTTTTGATCATGGGATTTACAGTAAATACATGCTGCTGTGAGTTGCACTTTCACTTTCCTTATGCTTCAAAAAGCACCTGCACTGCGCCCACAAAATGTTTAATTCTGTTGCATGTTACCAATGTTCCTTCTAAAATCACATTGTTGTAAAGAAATCCAAGCCCTTGTGGCTGTTTTTGTTCTGACACAGTCCACCAGGCCCCATCGACCACAGCAGGTGATCTAGGTTTTCGGTGTCAGGCCAGAGTAATAACTCTGGCATTACTTATACAGCTTAACTGTATGCATACTTGACTGTGCAGCTCAGCTGCATTATATTTTGGTGTTTTTCAACTCATGGAAAGCAGAACCAGCCATAACACCAGAATATCACCAGGGAGTACGGTTGGGAAATGAATTCACTGAAAGGAAGAGTGGGAGAAAGTACCATATGTGGGTGAGAAATATGTTCTCATACAAGCTGTTTTTCTTTTGTTTCAGCTGCAAAGCCCCACCTTAAATGAGGACAGGGAGCGAGGGAACGCACTGGACAGAGGCGGAGAAGGGAGAGGTAGATGGGAATTCAATGAAGAATTGGGCATAATGTGCTCTGGGCAGTCCCCAAGCCAGCTGTTTTCCATTCAGTGGGAGTCCAAGGAGTGAAATTTAGCAGGAGTGGGATAGACGAGCAGGGGAGGAGGAGGGGAGAGACACCAAAACATGGCGTGAAACATGTAAGAGACATGACAACGGGCATATTAGTGGACGGCTGTCTCAGGCTGTCTTTGTTTTCTTTCTCTCTCTAACTACAACGGGCTATGCACCCTTTCCCAGCACTGAGCACACTGAAATGAACTCCCCTCGGAAGAAGAGCTCATCCAAAATGAAATTTCTTTGTCAGATGCACAAATTCTCCTTTGTGTTTTGACATGCAACAGTCAAATATCGCGTCAATGCCCAGACCATTGGCTTAATTATTCAAGCTGTGAGAGCAAAGGAGTTGGTACTACCACAAACTAAAACTCCCAGATAAAGATCTACATTAAATGACATGTATTTCATATTTAGTCACGGCAGATACACTAAACCAATGAGCCGTGCAGGAAGCTTAGATCTTTATCAGTGCTGAACAGCGCAACAAAACATCTTTTTATATTCCACAAATCTCCATTTATTAGTAGCAACAGGTGTGGTGCAGCAAGTCACAAAAATGACTCTTCAGTACGTTGTGTTTTGTTCGGGGTCACAAATCACATGTTGACATGGTTATTTATTGGGAGAGCGTTGTTGACTGGTGGCCTCTTTTCTCGCAATGTGGATGGATATTTGTAAAGTGAAGCGGGAGTCGACGGAGATGTTTTCCATGCTGTTTGGAGTGGAGCGTGAGTCAACAAGCCAGAGAGGTAGAATAAACTGATTTAAAATTCTGTTGAGTTATGTGAGTAAAGTACGGTCACAGTTAACATTAAACAGATGAGAAATAGAAAAATGAGCAAAAAACTCAAATCACATTGGAGCTGACTGTTAATGCCATCGCAATGTGTTCATATGTGCATTCTTTCATCCACCCTTTGCTCTCTCTCGCTCTTCCTCTGTCTCTCTCTCTCTATTTCTCCCTCTCTCTCTCTCTCTCTGGCTCTGTGTCCGTAGTCAAAGGCTACCATGTGACCCACTGGTGTGTGTTGCTGAGGTTGTCAGTCTCTCTGTTACCCAGACTGCAGTTGAATCTTTTGCCCCTTTACCTTGCATAACATTGACACCTAATGGACCAGATCATACTCCAAATTCAGCCTTTTATTAATCCTGCCTGATTATTCCTCCAACAGTCACCTGGAAGCGTTTACTAAGTATTCACACCTGTGGGCAGAGTCACCTGTTTGCATGTCTTTGTGAGAGGAATGGAGAGTGCAGAGAGGGGAGAAGGCGACTGATGGCTGTGGGGGGATGGGGTAAAGGTCCTTGCCATTACGAAGTTTAATCTGGGCACCCGCTGCCCGACATCAGACACCTTAGACCTTTGCCATTTAATGCCTAATGCCTCCGAGTGGCAGCGAGGCAAAGGGGGTCAGAGTGAGGGCAGGCCTGAGTCCAGCACTCTGCTGGTTTAGGGTATGAGCTGTTAGCTCTGGGATTTTTGTTACCCTTTGAATGGTATATTAGTGAGTAAAAGTACAACTATCTCGTTTAAGAGTTGATTTAAGAGTGATTATACATGAGTAAAAATCATTTAGCTGCTGATTGTTCTTAAGTATCCAAAGTATTGTTTGCATTATAACTGTACTCAAGTATTCCTAGTAATAGTTTGTTTCCTTCTCACAGTGGCATTTATATCTAATCTGTAGCATCCTGTTTGAACTTCACGTTTATTTATACAATTTAGTGTAAGTCTATCACATGCAGTTAGAATTCAAGCTGATTAAAACCATCAAAACTAAAATAATAGTGCTGTCGTGTTTTTACCAAAATCAGGCCTTACGTAAAAATCAAACTCTTATGTCCATCTGTCAGTCTGCATATTGAAAACATCACCTCAATTCATATTCATTTAGTAAAAAAATACCCCAAAAAAACACCTTTGTTGACAAAAGTAGTGTAAAGTATAGAGAGTCCCTCAGATATGTATTTCAGTAAAAGCAGCAATTTGTAAAAATATTTATACATGACGCGAGTACAACGTCTCCTGAAACATACTGAACTCCTGTACTGAAGTGCTTTTACTTTGTTACTCGACACCGCTCGTTTTTATAATGGAGATTTTCTCTTTAATCATGGCCGTTTACTGTTGTGTTTGCGAGCGTTTTCACGAGCCGTGCGTCCCGTGTTGGTGGAAACGGATCTTCCCCATTGCGGATCAGTAAAGTTGTCTATTTGCTGTGGAATCAGAGGAATGTGCACCGATGTTACAGATTTAGGAAGAGAACAAACTGAACCATGTGATGAAACCCATGCTGTTTCTTTTGTTTCAGCATAAGGATGAGGATGTCTTTGATTACACCTGGCAGTGTGGTGAGTATGAACTCAGGAAGCACTTCTCCTCCATGCATGCTGATGATTTAAAGCACTTGAGAGAAGAAATGCTAATTTGTTTAATGTCAAAACGTAATTTGTGGCAAGTAGCTGATTCATATCAAACATCTGGAAGATACTGGGATTTCTTATGTGTGATAATAGGTGATTTCACACTGGAAAAGGGAGTGTGTGTGTGTGTGTGTGTGTGTGTGCGCTAATGTGTGTGCGTGTGTGCCTGTCTGGCTGGTTTTGCTCCTGCTGACAGAGTAATGGATCTGTTCATTGTTGCATGTGGACTTCGTGTGATGTACGAGATTCATTTGAAATTCTCTGTCTTAAATGAGGCACTCACATGTCTCCATATGGGGGAATATAGAACCAAAAGGTGAATGTATTAGGAAAATGAGCAGAGGTTGCCCGTTTTGCGGTCATCTTCGCTGTGAAATGGTCTCTATCATGGTCTTTTGTGTCATATTTATATTTAATATGAAACCCATATTACGCTCAATAAATGTGTCAGAAGCACAGAGGACTGGCCTGCTGGTTTACAGCTTAGTTTTGGTATGCAAGGTTATGACATGGAATACATTTTCAATATGAATGTAAATATTCCTTCAGTATTTTCTCATAAATAATATAATCTGCGCACAAGCAATTTTAATCTTTATACTGTCATATTTATTATTTGTCTAAATTCTTTAAAAAAACTACAAAAAAAACCAAACAAACATAAACGCTTACACAAGACAACCACAAATAATTGCACACGCCGGTTGTGAATCCGTTATACAATTCATTTTATTGCCAAGTTGATTTTGAGTATAGTAACAAACAAAACAAAAAAACATGACATTTTCACATTGGCTTTTAAAAAAACAAAAGCCTTACTGAAATGATTTATTAAGACGCCATAATTAAAAGAAATTATTATAAAAACCCACAATTGAAATTTACACAAAAATTAACTTTAAAACACTTTGACATGCAATAAATACATTCATTTCACTAAAGCAAAGTAAGATCAATAATGACGATGAAATGCAAAAAAAAAAAAAAAATACTGTTTGGTTTCATGTATTGCTTTAAACTCCTTTTATGCATTTGATTCTTATGTGTTTCAAGACAGCACATGTAAAACCACGGAAGGAAACTCTGGCTACTGATTACTGATGTACTTCTGAAATACAATCCCATGTTCCACTGGAGAAAAAAAATACATTTCCATTGTAAATTTGTGATATATGCATTCTGTCATGTCCCCCCTCCCCCCCATTCATCCACAGTTCCTACTGTCTGCGTGGCACTCTAAAACAGCCGAACCTTCTTATTCCTGAACCACAACCAGGAGTGAGTTGGGTCAGACCACCTCCAAACGTCACACTGATCTTCATTAGAACCTATTCAATCATGCACATAACCACTTTCCAAAACCAAAATAGCTGTGTTTGTGTGCACGTGCATTTGTATACGCTGGTGAGGACCCTGAGGCTCTGTAACATTCTGGCACAGGTTTCATTGTGTGTGTGTGTGTGTGTTGGGTGGAAGCCGTCAGTAACGCTGCCTTTTCTTTAATAATGGATTTTTCTACAAGAAGCGACACTCCAAAAAGAGCTGGGCAGCATAATTAAATCTGACCTAATATGGACCAGCAGTCTGCCATCCAGCTGTGTCTGTACGTGTGTGTGTGTGTGTGTGTGTGTGTGTGTGTGTGTGTGTGTGAGCGAGACAATCAGATCTGCCTCTTAAACTAAACTGGTGTTTAAACTAAACTGAACTGCGTGATATTTAAAGATTACACATCACGTTCATAATTCCGTTCCGTGTGTGTTCATCAGGTCCGCGGTAGGGAAAGAATAGAGTGTAACGCAGACAGCCGGAACACCCGTCCCATTCAACTTCAAAGAGGCCAACTGATTGGGTGATGACTGTTACGTCTGGGAGAAAATAGGATGACATTTCGGAGGGCATGCTGATGTGGACGTTAACATGAAAACCTGACTATGACCTGCAGTAATCAACAATAAAGAGACACCAACTTCATTTTCTCCAAAGATTTCCAGACAGAGGGAAATGAAATGGAGTCGGCCCCTGTTATGACAACAGCACAGAGCGAGGTGGAAAAAGGAGGTGAACAGATACATAAAGCAACTGGTTTTCCTTTGTTATTTACTGACGTTTACGGCGATCGAGCACGAGCTATTTTTCTCTCGCTGTTTCTGGTTCTTTTCCTTTCAACTCCTCTCCTTTACTCCTTCTCTCCATTTCAGCGCATGAATTGGCTGGTGCGGCCGAGGCCCGGCTCAATTGTGCAATTTCATACGTGTTTACTTTACTGGCATCTTTCTGCACATATTTTCCCTCCGAACATTTCCCCTCACATTATTCTGCATTTCCTCTACAACGATATGTTGTCTTTAATCTCCCTTCGTAAGCCGTCTCTTGGCCCGAGGAAGAGAATACAATAACCATGTCAGGCCTTTTATTTTGGCCAATCGGCGGCTGTATTTTAGC
>OMNV01007962.1:0-20368 GCA_900303265.1 Brotula barbata | reverse complement strand
ACATGCCACAAAGTTCAGTTTGGAAATTGATCGGGGCTTAAAGAAAAAGAAAGTAGCTCTTCACATAAACATTTAGACAACTGTCTTCTTCAGCATGAAAAACAGCTGGAAGTAAGTGGATCACGGGAGAGGGGGGAGGCAGCGGGCGCTGTGGTTTGTGTTGAGTGTCGAGGAGAGAGAGAGGGAAGGGACAGACGGAGGTGAGGAGGGGAGCTGTGCTTTGAGGTAACAGGGGAGGTGAACAAGTGAGGCCAAAACGGACTGCGGGGAGGGAGAGGAGGAAAACCAAAAGAAGCAAAGTGCCAGAGAAAAGGCAATCGTGGGACTTCTAGGGGATCATGGGGGTAATAAAAAAATCACAATACAACGATTTTTCCAGAAAAGTGCAGTTCGGGGAAATAAATCTAAAGCAGCTGCTTGTAATAAAGATTCTTGAAAGTGTCAAATCTCTCCTTTCTACTTGTCTCTGCTGCACTGTGGGAACGGCGCTCAGACACAGAGATGGACAGGTGCATTATGTTGATCCATCAGACCTCCTGCACATACACACGCACACACACACACACACACACACACATCCTCGCACACACATAGTCACGCACACATTCGTACAAACATACAAATTATTGCAGAATATCTGACAATGCTTGTTGTACTGCAGGCACATCTGTACTGTTTGACTTTATAGTCAATTTTTGGTTTCAACACCAAAGGAAGGCTGGATTATAATATTTGGCTCTAGTTTACATTTATACACAAATCTTTATTTAAAATAGCAAAACATATGTACACTGGACAAACTAGTGGCATGTCTGTGCTCTTACGATGGCTTTTCTAATAAGGCAAAGTCAACTTTGGTGCGGTGCTCAGCTCAACAATGCAACTTGTTGAAAGTTTAGAGATTTTTGCTGAGCTTTCTTCTTCAGTCATTTTGGCACACAACGTGAAATCTAATTAAACATCAAGCTGAGGCGTGATGGGGACCGCAGCAGGTGAGGACAGAGAATACTCCAGCTGACAAAAGTGGTGACTTGCGGAAAAATAAGAGGCATTCTTCACATTTTTGAGCCTTAAACCTAAACCTGACGCGGGGCCACTGAAACTCATCCAGGCCATTTTTACTTCTACACTCCGAGTGTTATAAAAGTTACAGGCTGGGAGTGTTGCCATACCAACATTAGATTGGAATGAAATGACCTAAAAAAGCTAAACACACAAAATAAAACAGATCCAACCACATCGAATAGTTGGTGGTTTTTTTCTAACAATACTAACTCATTGCTCCGTGTTTTCATTCACTTTTTACAACAGCAATTAATGTAACAACTGAAAAAAAAATATAATCATTCTGAACATCTGTATTAAAATTATTCTGAATGCGATGAGAGGATTTCTGGGTTGCTTGGCATATAAATAACTTCACCAGAGGCAGAAGCCACAAACGCCCAGGGGATGAGAGGCTACACTAGTAAATTCTAACAAGACTCTCCTCTAATTTTGACAATTGAATATAAAAAAAAATAACACAAAGCTAGTTTTTAATTATTTATTACAAATTACGCTGTGTTCCTGCAGGCCAAAAAAAAATTGTAAAATTCAAGGAATATTACCGTGCGCGAAAATTCAATCTGTATGTCTGAATGGCTTCCTCACCATGGAGGCCTTAAAGGACTGCACAGCTGTATCACCGTGATACTGACCAGAGGTTAATTCCCACAGAGAAGAACGGGAAGGAAAAGAGAAGATACAGTCTACTTGTTTTGTGAATGGAGAGTTTTAGAAGTAAAACCAGGCTTTCATACTGAGACAATGGCTTGCGTCCACCCCGCTGTGCTCTCTCTGCTCCTCTCCCTCCCCATTCTCCGTCTCTCTCTATCTGACTCTGAGCAGAAACACACGGCACATCCTGCTCAACACAACAGACTAGCCAAAAGTTCACTTCCTGCTCCTCGGCTCTTCTCCTTCACACCAAACTTATTCCCAGGGCATACATTATTAATACGCTCAAACGGCATAGGGACACACAAATGCACAAGCAAACGCTTCCCTATCTCAACACAGCTTGTCCTGCCCCATCACCCGCTCATTCACATTAATGTTATTCATTGAATTTCACCTCTCATCGTGCAGACACTATCTGGCTCTTTCTTCCTGCACAGATTTGGAGTGACAGTGGAAACCTTTTCTGTTATTTTAATGGCGTAAGGCAGGGGAAGGGCCGAGATAGATTTTCATTTATAGTTAACAAGTAAAAGTGAGGGAGGAAGGTGGAAGAGACTGCAATTCCCACGACTGACATCCGCCTGGTCTTACATTTCAACACGTACTCATGCTGGTGGCCCGAGCTCCTATTGACAGTAAACGCAGTGGTGCACTGCCTGCCTCTGAAAATTAATATTTCACTGCAGGTTTTTGCCCCAATTCAGTCTTCCGTGTCAGCTGCTGGGAAAGTCTGGAGCGTCTGTTATCCAAAACAAGCTGACTTCACATATAACTCTCACCCTGCAAAGCCACTGCTTGAATGTTTAAGGAATTATCGATCATTAAAAATCAATACTGCAAATAAAGATATCGTCGCTTCAAATTTAGCCAAAGAAAATGAACTCCACCGTGCTTCCTACAATGTGTTTCAGAACACCAAAATGACTTTGCCTTATGTAAATAATAATGGATTTGGTCAGACTGACACACACCTCTTTGAGGATGAAAACAACTGACAAAGTTTACCACATAGTAAAATAAAAACAAAACAAAATGATAATATCACATGTTATCTCTCCAAGCGTAAAACTTTTACAGGAAATACAAATGTATAAACACAGAAATAACCACAGGTTTAACACAGGACAATATAGCCCCGTTGAAAGAAAAAATAGGTGTGTGTGTATGAGTGTGTGTGTGTGTGTGTGTTTTGACATTGATATTTGAAGGCTTCCTAAAGCTTAGCGTCCCCATGCTGGGTTCAGTCCTGAGGTAAGCACCAGTTTCACGTGCGCTGCTTTCAGTTCAGATCAGTATGAAGTAAAGTGTGTGATAGAAATGTTTGATATGATCATATGCTACAGAGAGGAAGCCCTTAAATTACTGTTACATCAGAAAAAAAAATCCCAAAAGTCAGGCACACTGATTCTGTTTTTAAGCTGTGTCTAAGCCTTTAAGATTCACTACGTCTATCACAGTGCATTTATGGCTTTAGTCTTCACATTCACCCACTGAGGTTCGCATTGGTACTATAGTGGTCAGAAACTTCTCATCTAATAAAAGGACCGATAAAAGTGGAAAAAGAAAAGGCCAGCATGCTCTTTGGAATTAACATCTAAAGACAAAAATGTGCCTTCAAACCACAACCTTTAAGTGCTCAATTGTTTTCAAGCTGGTGTAACTGCTGGTCAGCCAACACAGAAATATGTCATTCGTGTTCCAACAGCAGCAGGGAAGGACGCGGGGCTGCGAGACATTTGCTCGACTTGGATGCGATGTTAAGGAGTGGATAAGAGGGGTAAGATGGCAGGCATGAAATGGGACATCAGGCCGGCCTGCAGTGTGAATTGTCCAGGAGAAAGTGAGATTTCACAGGGATTACTGAGACACAGCAGCTGGGGTGTGCTGCTCTCTCACTGGCTTAAGAGGGAGGACCCAGAAGCCCCTTCTTGTGTTCATATCACTGACAGATTAGCAGCTCACTGTGTGTGTCTGCATGTGTGTGTGTGTGTGCGTGTGTGGTGGGGGGTGTGTGTGCAGAGGAGTGCTTTTAAGGAAAGGGCTGTGTACAGCTCTCACTTTGGCCTGTCAACAGTAGTGGGGCTCTTAGACGAGAAGCTACAGGGGAGGGAGGTCAAATTAGAGGTCAGACAGCGGAACAGCACGACGTCCAACGCAGCGTTAGACTACCAGGTGATGATTAATCCTCCCACTGCCGTGAATGGACTAACTGCTACTGACGGCAAATGACAGATTTCTTAGTCATTAATTCTGACCTGGACCCTGTCTTGGAAAGTCTCTCTGAGCTCCTCGGCTGCATCCACATTTGTAAATATTACACAATGTCAGAGACACCACCCGTGCTTGGTCTACACTCAGAGTTGATGCTGCACTCGTCACGGATAGGGATTAGTGTGTCATTGGTTGGGTATGTGCAATCATGTCTCAGTTATGAGATCACAGGGCTGTGCTTGCTGCCTCTCGATAACAATTGAAAGCAACGGCACTGCTGGTCGACATACAAAGAACGTTTTTGTCAAAGAAGGGTCACAGACTATGTTTAAGACTGATTAACGTAATAACCTCGGTGACAGTAAAGCAGAGGAGACTTGACCAAAAATTCTGAAGCAATCGCTCCTGATGCTCAATCATGTCCTTTCTGCTGCTGCAGGTGGATGGAAGACAGTGGGGAAAGGCTTCGAGTGAGATACACAAATTGTCCAGTACCCCAAAAACAGAGAATAAAAAGTCCTCCCATTACTTTATAGTCCAGAAGAGTTGGCTTATTCATTTGGTAAAAAGTTCTGCTCAGGTCTGGACACAAACCCTGAATCTTGTCATTATGTGCTTTTTTTTTCATTGTTGTACACAGGCGATAGGTAATAGTACACAGGTTTAGGGTCACGCTGCAACGTTTCCTTGCAATCGTTTCTCTTTGGATTCCACCACATACAAAAATAAATAAGACAATTTCATTTTGGTTTTCAATTTGTTGCTTTGGCTCAATGGCTGGAATAAAAAATGAATAAAAATGCTTGATTGCAGACACTGTACATAAATACTGCACTTTGAATGAATGTTCCTTGGTCACAGTGCTCCTTTATAGAGGAGGACTTTAAGATACATTGGATGCAAAGGAAGGCACTTGTAGTCTACAGATTTTTTTGGTGCGCATTAGAAGACCAATATGCTTTCGGCCTGAGTCTGAGGTGCAGAGGAGATACTGAGTTGAGGTGAATTTCATTAGAATACTGCAAGTTGTGTGTGCACAAAGACCTACTGGTGGTAGCCATTTATACAGGTCAAGTGGTCTTAGCTGGGTGAGTAGCGGTCAATGGTGCGAGCCTCAGACAGAGACTGAGGTGGAGGGGGCAGGGGCTGGACCAGGACATCCATCTTGTCATGGGTGAGGCCCAGGTGCTCCGAGGCCAGTTTGGACAGTGGGTAGAGGCTCTCCATGGCCTTCACGTCAGCCGCCATTTGCTGCTGGGCTTGGATTAGAAGCTCGTTGGCCTTTTCCTGCTTCAGCCCCAGATGCTCTGCTGTATATTTACTCAGAGGGTAGATCCCCTCTGCAAAGTCAAGCTTCAGCTTCCCATCTGTAGTCAGGCCCCCGGCAGCCCCGCCGCTGCTGTGCATCTTCATGTGGCTGATGAGGTTGCGCTGCTGGGCAAACTTTCCTCCGCACACCTGGCATTCGTAGGGCTTCTCTCCAGAGTGAATGCGCATGTGCTCAGTCAGACGGTACTGGCGGGTGAAGCGCATGCCGCAGGCGTCGCAGGCAAAAGGCTTAAGGCCCAGGTGGCTTCGCATGTGGCGTGTCATGGTGCCGCGCTGCGTGAACTTCTTGCCACAAATGCTGCAGGGGTAAGGCCGGGTCAGCCAGTGGGTCTTCTCGTGCTGCCGCAGAGTGGCTGGATCCTTGTAGGACTTTTCACAGTTAGAACAGCGGTAGGGTCGGATCATCTCGCCAATGCCCCCTGAACCCAGGCCCTGGCTGGATTTGGTCTCCAGGTGAGATAGACTGTTCAAACTGTTACTGTTGTTCAGGCTCCCGTAGCCATTAGCATTGTTGTTGATGTTTTTGACATTGCTGTTATTGTTGTTCCCCATCTCCCCAGAGTTGCCATACAGCTCTTCTTCTGTATGTGTCTCCACGTGTGCATTGAGCTGCTCAGAGCTTGGGAAGCCTTTGTCACAGGGAATGCAGACATAGAGATTGTCCCCAAAACTCTCTGGCTCATAAGGCATGTGGAATCTCCCCATGGCTCCAGGAGGAGACGGGCGGCCTTCGCTACTGCCTGTCTCCTCCGTGCCTGACCCGCTCTTGTCGTCTGCTCCTTCACTCTCCTCCCCCGCCTTGTGGTGGTTGTGATGCTGGTGATGCCCGTCCTGATCGCCATTTTCACCCCCTTCTTCATCTTCTTCATCCTCATCTTCATCTTCAGCTGTATACGACATTGGCTCATGTTTCACCCAACGGT
Organism: Brotula barbata; assembly: GCA_900303265.1. Classification (NCBI taxonomy): domain Eukaryota; kingdom Metazoa; phylum Chordata; class Actinopteri; order Ophidiiformes; family Ophidiidae; genus Brotula; species Brotula barbata. The sequence continues at coordinate 14,183 of OMNV01007962.1, read as the reverse complement.
AGATGTTGCTCATTTCTCTTCCTTGTTCTCCAGCTTCTGTGGGCATGTCTGGGCTGGGGGGGCACGGGTAGCGCTCTGTGCTGTGGGAGTTTGAACGATGGAGGTGGGGGAGATGTGGTCCGAGAGCCTGGTTGAGATGGGGAAAAGGGGGAGGAGTGAGAGAGCTTGCTTGGTCAGTTGACTCCATTTTGTCTGAGGGGAAGACCCTTCCGTTAGTGGCTGGCAGGGGACTGGTGCGTCCACTAAGGGGCCCATCTCGCTCCTCATCATTGTGCTGCAGAGAGTTTGCCAGATGGGAATGGGAAGGTGTGTGCTGAGATTGGGAGTTGGGGCTTTTCTTGGAGAGATCCAGGCCAAAGATGGGGGAGCAGTTCCTGTCAGGGTGGGCTGAGCGCAGGCTGAGCTGGGCAGGCAGAGCTGACTGTGGGGATGGGAACACCTGAGAGCCCTGGTTGGCGGTGGGAGCGTACAGCTCCCCAGTATGAATGGCTAGTCGATGGGGAACTAGCTCCTCTAGTGGTGGCACATGTGGTATGTGGCTATTCACAACTCCTCCTGGAGGGCAGGACTGAATGACAGGAGTAGAAACCCTATTCCTGCCCCCGGTCCCTAAACCCAAACTGTTGGGCCCCATCTTTGCATAGGAAAGAAACGGAGGAGTTGGGCGGGGAGGGTACTTGCCATTTCTCTTCAGCTTCTTTTTGCACAGCGCCACTAAGTCAAGTAGCTGAAGGTAGCTCGCTGCTGCCAAGACAGCACCAAGATTAGGTTCAGTGGGAGAGGAGGGGTCTCCCTCGCTAAGGCGGCCTGTATAGATGTAGTCCAGAATGACCCGGAAGACCCCAGGACTCACCATCTCGTGGTCGAGGTTGATGAGATTGTCATGGACCACCAGAGACTTCAAGTAGAGGCTGCTGGCAGCGAGAATGTTCTTGTGAGCTCTGAAGAGGGCATTCTGCACCACAATAATAACATCACACAGGAAGCCCTTGGTGCGCTGGCTGTTGAGCTGCAGGAGGAGATCCCTAGCATGACTTGGAACTTCCATGGCATCCAGCATCGTCTTTAATCCGCCACCTGCAACAACAGATAGGCTATCTGTAAAACCTCACACAGAACTTAACATTGTGAGATATTAAAGCACACCGGGCATCGTTCTGTCTGTGACAACTGCACTGCCTCTGGAAACATTTCATGAAGTCCATCAGATGTAATTTCAGGCTCTATTAGTATCCTGACAATTTTTTGGAATGTTTTTGAGGGTTCTGAGCATAAAAATTATATATAATGAAAATTTTAAAGTAGAATAGTAATAGTAAGTCATGACACTATATTCATATTTATGCTTTAAAATTATTGGTAAAATAAAACCTAAATTTAAAAGTTTTCGTCTATGTGATGGTACATCTTTGATTTTTTTTATTTCACCGTTCATTCACAATTATAACTGCAGAATTTTGTTGTCTTATGTTTAAATGTAATTGTAATTAGTTTGAAGGTTGAACATTTTAGTAATCAAGTTAAAAACACAGACTCCACAAAAAGGAAAATATACCGAATCCATAATTTATGTGTGGGAAGTGCACACAGAGGCCACTCAATAATAGTGAACTTTGCTAAGGGTGAGTGGCTGCAATGGTTTTGTCATCAGAAATTCAGGCTACGCGCTCACTTCCTCTGCAGCAATTCTCAGAGTGAGAGAGAGAGAGAGAATTCAGAGAAGCACAGATATGTTTCTAAGTGCTCGCTTCTTGATAAAGTATTCCAGAAACGGTGTGCAGGGTTTTAAACAATGCAAGAATGAATGTTTCACAAGTATGATGATGAACTGCAGGTAGAAACCTGTGGTGTGAAGACACATCCAAAAAAAGATGCGCCCTGTCGACTCGCACTCTGCTCAGTCATATAAGGAACATCGAGTGCACAGGATGTAAATCAGAGACTAACTTGAATCAAGCTACAACTCTAAGGCGACGTACACACGCAGACATACACACATTTATACACACCCAAATATCAACACTAATTGTCCCATGAAGACTAAAGTAAACTATATCAGCTGTACACGCGCTATGTGATGTATTGTCTAAACTGTCATAACACAAAATTTCCCGATGAGATGAAATATCTGAAACTTAGTCCGCAGACAATGCCTCCCCGATTGGGAAACAAGCAGCTAAATTGGACAGTGATCTTCTTCTTCTTCTATCACTTCTTGTTTATTTCAACGTATGCCCTCAGCAAAAAATAAGGAAGTATGAATGGAAACCACCCGACGCGCAGATAAATGATTTGCCAAGGTGTTCTGAAGAATGTATCCGTCTCCTTTTCCATGACACGCCACTGCTCAAATGGTGTATTTCTACAATCCAAGGTCACTCCTTAGCACATTAATTTCAGCAGCGCACATGTGGTGAAGTGTGTTCTGCGTTATGCCTGTCTGTGTCGGCAGCTAAGGAATTTGTCATCGTTGCTGAAGTGGAAAATGAAAACTGGGATTAGGCATGACATCCAGCTGGTCACCGTCATCAGATAAAACACCCATCAATATGGAAGAAAGAAATAATAGCTGTTTCATCTTTATTTTTTAATCAAAGTGTTATTGGTTATGAAAGCGCTGTATTTTCATCACAGCCGCCTGAAGTTATTGACAACAATATATGTTCATTGGTTTTTATTATGAAATCATAAAGGTCTCATAGAGGGTAGGTTCTCTGAGTAAAAACGGGCCTCCAACAGCCTTCGATGAGTTTACCCTCTATTATGTCCCTGTTTGTCATTTAAAGTGTTTCCACTTCTGGTTTCTGTCTGCCTTTGATTACGCAAAGCTCATATTTTACTATAAATTTCAGCACCGGTCAGATCAAAAGTGTTTGGAAGTGAGTGTAACACAAGGGACAGGCCAAGCATTTTCCATAGCTTAGTGAACTTTTGCAGACACTCCATTGCCTTACGAGCTGTTCAGGTTACTGTGCGTGCACACACACACACACACACACACACACACATTCGCACACACGCCTAGCGTGCGTTTTGTCCACTCTAAGCAGCCTGTAGCACTGTAACACATGACGGAGTCCAATCGCACGATGAAGCTTACATTCATTTTGTCTTCAAAATTGATCAAAACAAAACCTAACTGCAAAACTTACAAACAAGGGAAAACATCAAGTGCACAGATCAGCATACCTGCCGCCTTTGTGCACCTGTCTGGCAGCATTTCTAAAGATCAAATTATTAAGCAAAGAATTAACCAAAGCGGCCACGTGTAACCCATCATGACAATGGAAATCTCTAATTAATTTATCCTGTCTCCTAAATTACAACGCCTCAAACTGTTCCCCTTTTTATAATATCTGAGCTCACCCCTGTCGAAGTCGCCTACTGTAAAAAGTGAAAACATGTTTTATAAAACCCTTGATCTGAGAAGCATGTGTAAGCATTGCATCCTGTTAGGAAGCTATCTATGCTTGCAATTACATCTAGTCAGAGAAGGCATCTTTATTTAATCCGGTTATGTATGAGGCTCTTGTAAACAATTTCAAAGCCGGAGAAACACTATACAGCAGGGTTGTTTTGGCTGTTAAATCATCTGTCTAGTTTGAATATACATAACAAGTCTAATGAGAGAGAAGATTACTCGAGTCCCATTAGGATGGATGGACGGATGCACAGTTGTTTTAATCTGATTATCTCTCATTTGATAGCCGACTTTGTAAAAGCCCATCGATATCCTGACCATACCTCGACGTGTTCTGTGGTATGGATGCTGCTGCTGTAGTTATAGAGCCACAGCAGCCAGTTGTTCATGATTACATTAAAATTCACGGTTCTTGTGTGTCCTTATCTGCTTTGTCACTTTTGTGGTTAAGCTGAAGCAGGAGTCTGAGCTTCCTATCTTATTCAGCGTCCGCCTCATAAACACTCACAAACATCTGCCTAAAACTGTGCGTTGACATTTTATTTAGTTTTATCTCAATTTGTTGCTCGTGTTCACGTAGCCTTGTTTATTTTACAGCCCATCTGACCATGACCATATGCCATGTTCCATTTACGAAGCAACTCTGCAGCACAAGGGAAATACGATTTGTCACAAAATAAATCCTGTTGATGTTTTGCATCATTTAAATATGTATGAACTAATTGACAGTTATTTCTGCTGTTCACAAGGACCAGGACGGTTTGACACACTGTGCATATTTATGAAGTTGTTTTTTTTTAAGTGCTCACACAGTAATGACAGTGAACATGATGGGTGAATAAGCTGAGTCAGGACATACAGAGGGTTTCCTCAGTCCTTTTACTGCAATCAGCGCATAGAATAAATTACCATACATTTAAAATCTATTTTTGAACTTCCTCCTGACTTTAGAATAAGCTCGGATGAAATTTCATGGAAGAAGTGGGCAGTTAAGTATTTTAAATTAATTAGTTCATGAATTATTTAGTATTTTGAGGCTACATAATTGCTATGGGGTTGCACTTATTTCTCGTTAAATTAAGCACGTTTTATTTTATTTTCTAATCTACTGAATAGTTTTTTATATCCATTCCATCTTCCTACATGACGCCTTTGCGAACAATAGAGATATTATTATTTTATTTATTTATTTTTAGAACAATGTCACTGCCTGGTTTTTTATTTTTTTTTACGTCACATGCTTTTTTAGAATTTTTTCAGAAACTTTGTAACATTCGATCTTGTCAGTCACTTTTACTTTAGCCTTCATTCACTATTAGAGAAAATCACGCGAGGACCATCCATTACCTCTGCTTATCTACGCATGAAGCACTCGCCAAAAGACCCTAAATCATCTCCAGAAACTGTCCATTTTCAGCTACTTTACGCAACGTGTATCACACAGCTGGTTCTTTTAAAGCAGCAGATATCCTCCGTCTGTAGACCTGTCAACAATACACACGCATCTCTTTCATGCTGCCCATTTATACTCTGCGCTGCACGGCTCAAACGAAGCAGCGTTTTTTTTTTTTTTATTCAACCATAAAATTCATCATCGCGTCTGGCAGCTCTTAGACTTCCTTTTTAATCAGCAAAATAGACTTCGTGTTTTTCACAGCGTCACAATAAACTTCAGTTCCCTCTCACTGGAGCTCGTTCTTCCCCTTTACTCACCCAAAAAGACTAAAAAAATAAAAAATAAAAAGCTGAAGACGCAGGAAATTCAATAAGTAACTATTTGTGGACGATCTTGCTGGTGTTTATAAATAATTCTGATTAAAAAAAAAAAGCGAACACGTTTAATATTTAAATCACCTGTGTAGCGGATAATTAATTAAATGGCTTGAATGAAACGGAATCGAGAGCGAGCGCACACTGGCAAGTCGGATTTTAAAGGGAGTAAAAAAAAAATGGAAGGCTCGCAATATATTTGAAAGGATGGAAGAAAAATCGAATGTGCTGATTTAAAACAAAATTCCGATCCTGCGGTCGACGGTGCTGTTGTCGTGTGAGTGGATCATAAACGTGCTCTTACCTGCATGCCCGATGTCTGCTGCCATCCGACCTAAGTCTCCCTTAATGATCATCTCAGCAGTCTCTAGGAGTCATATCTGACGTTTCAGCTTTCAACTGCCAGCCTCCAAAACCAATGCCAGTTTTCCGAGCGCGTCTGCCAGCGCCTTTTTTATTGTTATTAATTGATATGAATTTCTTGTCGCTCCTTAGGTCCGTCCTCCCACCCACTCCCCTCTCTCTCTCCCTCTCTCTCTCTTTCTCTCTCTGCCCCACCTCTCCACTTTCTCATCCCCTCCTATTTAAAAAAAATAATAATACGTGCTTAGACTAGCATCAGTTTCCTCCTATTTTTTCTCTCGATTAATTTCCTTAGCTATTTTTGAGTCGCACCAATAACGCGCACCAGGCTGATAATGGAGCCTCTGTGCGCCTGAAGTGTTTTAGCGCCCCGTGTGATGTCAGTCTATAATAAAACTAAAAGGTAAAATCGAGGGCAGGAACTTCAAGTGACCCCGACTTGAACTTCGCAACACATCGTCTTAAAGAGACAGGCAGCTGATATATGTATACATTTAGGTTATTGCACATTTACCGCCATACAGCACCATTACGCAGGGAAATCCAGCGCTGATACTTTACGCGTAACGATGCAGATGTTGGTGTTCTGTGAAAGTTAAGCAACAGAACGAAACTTTGCTGCACTAATGTCCACTTTGGGAGTCATCAAATTATAGAGGAAATCACGAGCAGGTATGATAAATCACTTGAAAAACTTTCTCTCTCTCTCACACACACACACACACACACGCACGAAACACCTGCTGTGCAGTAAAACGCCTTCACCCATCACCTGCAGGTTAATGACACCGTTCACGTTTATGGTGCACATGTGCTGATTGTTGTCCCTGAAAAACTGGCGACATAAGCCTCGGTCAAATGTTGTCTTGCTATTCTTTTCCATGAATCAGCGATGAGCGAATATTCTTAAATATTGACACAATTATTAACACAGATGGTAATGTTGCCAGGACGTCCAGGCTCTGTGGATTTGACGACATTTGACAGGCTGCAAACACTTCCTCTTGTATTAAAATCAAATCCCTGTGCGTTTGTTTATTTATCATCATTAGACATATCTACAAAGATCACATAAACATTTAACGTCAGTAATGTTTCAGACCTTTTGGGCCCCAAATGATCCAAATAATCCAAGCCAAACCAGAACCGAGGGCTCAGAATCATTTGGATAAATAATAATTATAATAATATTAATAACAACCAAAACAATCCCAGAGGTTCACACACACACACCGTGAGTGGAGGCCACGAGTCCCTCCACAGAGTCAGAACTTACCTCGGACTCATGTCTGGTGCTCTGGCCGTATGTCTGCTCTCCTTTTCGGGATTCCCTCATTAAGACCTCCGCTGTTTCATACCGACCCGGATCTCTCCGGAAAAAAACCGTCTTCGGTGTAAATTTTCAGCCCTGTCTGCCGGTTCCCCTCCTCTGTCGCACACACATACACACTCTCTTACACACACACACACACATACTCTTCCTCACTCTGTTTCTCACGTGTTAATAACGCTGTATGACACTTCAGACTGTGTTGGGTCCGGTCGGACCAAAACCAGCCGGTGCAGACTTTACGCACACAGCGACACCCAATGTGCACAGTGCGCATCGACCAGTCTGGGTGTGGGTATCAGAGAGGACATGCAGGGATTTACAGACACAATACTAGAGTTTGTGATCATCAATAACGAACATATACAGCATATTACTAACATTTATACAAGAAATGTCCCTCTATCTATATGAATGGTCAGATTAAGAGTTTTTCCCTAAATGTTAAATGGTTTTAACTCCTTAAATGCAGCTAAATTATCTGGTGTTTGAGCACAATTTAAGATAAACAGTTCGGGGTTGTTTTGTGTTTATAATTGGTGATACAATGGGCCCTTTCACATAGATAACCTATAGTAATTCAGTTTGGAATATAGGTTTGGAATATTATGATGATTTTTAAAAAATCCTGAAATCCATGACAGTAAACTTTACTTTATTTAAGATATAGGATTATTTTTTTAAGAATGGAATTCTCTTTTTTTTGACTCACTGAGTATCATTTTATAGAGATTTCCCCAGAATGTATCCTGATATATTAAGTAACATTGGGCTTTCCTCTGAAATTTTAATTAACATTTTATGTAGATGGGCCATTGGTAATTATCTCATAGTTTGAGCAACTATATATTTAATATTGTTTACTAATTTCATAGTTTTTGAAGAGGCAACACATTAAATTACAATGCACTAAAGCCTAAAGCCTGCAGGTCAATTTAAACACCAATCACAATTTCCAGAACGCCTTATGTGTTTTATCTTAACCAACAGCTCGAGTACTGTCACAATCATTTCAATATTTAGTATCTCAAATAAATCCAAAGTAAAACCTGGGTCTTTGTAGTTCTGTTTTCAGTGTTCAGAGTCTGTAGGTAAAATCCATGTTGATTTACCTTAAGTCATTGACAATAAAAAAACAATGTGGTAATGAATCTATATAGAGTTTGAGTTAGTCATGTCTGTTATGATTCCTCCAACTTCAACATCACCATTGTCTCGCCGTCCCAAGGTGTTTAACACAAACGTGTCTGCTGCCTGCTGAAAGTTGACCAAAGTAATTATTTTACCATCACTGCAGCAGGTCATCAGACAGACGATGTGATCTAATGCCTTACCCAAAATGTGATCTATTTATTTCTGTTTTGATCACAACAGCAGCTGACAATCTCATGCAGCTTCCTCTTGAAATTATCCAAGGTCAAGGTGCTGGTGTGTCAGTAAAGGGCTTCGAGCCATCCCAGGAGCCTGGTGGAGTGGAGGAAGGTATTGTCTTTCACTTCCAGCTTCCCATGATGAACTGTTGATAACCTCCCTGACCGAGGTAGACAGAACTGTGCGTACTGTTGGAATGGACACGTTTTATATCGAGGATGTGACGGCGTGTTTCAATTCATGTTCTAAAATAGTTCTAGTTACCAGGGAAACAGCAACGGCAACTTCTTATTGTCTGCCATACTTTAAAATCATTTTAATCGTAATGATGACAATAAAATGATCAATACTTAACGGTGGCATGTAGCTGTATCTGAGAACCCGTGATGAGGAGAGTGACTAATCACAGCAAAAACTGAAACAGCAAATTTCGGTTTCTTGTGTGTCTCTGGACATAGCTGCTCTCTTCCTGTACGGACTCTAACTCACTAATCATACAGCCCCAAGAGGCTTGCACAAGACAATAAACCCCATGTTGTCAAAACACAATTTACATAATCTGGAGTGCAGCAAACCTGAAACGGTGAACTCCTAATGAACCGAAAAAGCTCCCAAATTGATGGTTGATAGCAATGATTCAATTAAACGTGCGCTAGCTGAGCCCGAACACAACCCAGGGAGCCCATCTTAAAGCCGAGCAAGTCTGCCTCCCTGAGGAGCCACAGCTGGAGATAAGGCAGGCTTGGTGTGACTGAATGGCTAAATCTCTTAACCGTCTGGCTGTCACCGTTTAAATCAGGAACCTTTTCCTACGTTTACGCAAGCGATGTTGTCACAGGTTTTACGTGGGACATACAGTATATCTGGCAGAATCACGGTGGGTCGGGATGGAAAGACAACGCTGGGTGAACACGCAGAATGACTGCAGGCCTGTTTTTCAGACATCTGTGAACCAATGTGCTGCAGGGTCGCCAGATCCCTAAGGCTCAGACCACCTTGTTTTAATTTGTGATCTGAGAGAGGAATATTCTAATGCCGATTATTGTTGCTCGATTTATGTGCAGCACTCAACTGAGTACATAGCAGGGCTGTAAGAAAGTATACAGGCAGTCTTAACCCCCCCACCAGTGACTTTTATGTCAAATTTTCATGAGTAATTTCACAAGTAATTTATGTGGAAACGAGGTCATGGTTGGAACACTTCTCAGATATTTGTTCTCTTACCAGGTCTGTAGGCCACTGAAGGCACGTCTATGCACTAAACAGATTCCAAAAGCTACTCTACATGAAAAAGTAAGTTTAGTTACATAGAAATGTGTTGACTATTGCGTCGGAAATTGTTTTCTGTGACATTTGACCTACTTTGCCCACAAAGTCTATATTTTAGATGTTATGTACAAGAGAGAATGTAGCAGAGATATTTACTACTTCCCAAGGAAAACACTTTTTTACAAGGTGTCATCATCATCACAGCATAACAGAGTCCTACATATCGAGAGGATACGCTTAGCTTTTATTGTGATGACATCGTGCAGGGATGAAGTCCGTTCAAAGGCCAGTGACCTGGTAAGTGAACCCCAAATGCCTGCATGGGGCTGCAGCTTACAAAAAATAATGTCGGTGACAGTGTATTCAACTATAATAGGTCAGAAAATCTTGAAATTTTGCAAAATGGCCTCAAACTGACAAAAGGTATGTCGCTCTTTCAGTTCTTTCTTTCTTGTCGATCATCCCTTTATCTTTACTTCCAACTCCGTGGACACGAATTGAAAATCTCCAGATGCCTGGTGTCATCAAACCAACAAACTGTGCCAGACACACACATAGATACACACCCCAGGAGAGGAACCCTTCACCACCCAAAATTGAATGGTAGGCTCAACATTTACACACAGAACTGTCTTAATTCACTGTAATGAGCAGTGCTGTGACAGCTTTAGAGGAGAGGCGTGCAAGGCATGTCATTTGAACGAGCTGAGCTGTTGTGTGCATTTGGACGCGTTTCCACTTCACCGCTCTGTTGGTGACGAGCAATTATCTTGCCACGATTAAAGCCAGATCAGAGACGCTTGGTGGAAATTTGTTAACAAACGGAAACATGTGAATGCAAAACAAAAAACAAAACAAAACAAAAAAACAGACGCAAAGGTTGAATGTTCATGAAATTTGTAAAAAAAAAAGGGCCTTGTTGATTATTACTCAATCAGTTAGACATTTTATGTTTACGGCAATTGAATGAAGCTCAAAGGGCAAGGGGATGAAATTAGACAGGAAAATTGCCTGTTTTATCTCATAGAACATTAAATTAAGGTTGAATTAAGTGTGTGTGTGTGTGTGTGTGTTTGTGTATCAGCCAGTCGGATGGGCGTCTGTGGTGCACATGGCTGCTCGATGCTGGTCTTTGCTCCCTGGTCTCCCCTCATTAGCCTCACACAGAGCAGCCGTTCGCCCCCTCCCCTCCTCTGCCCCTACCTTCCACTCCGAGCACACACGAGGGAAGAGCGAACCTTTTGTTTTCTGTGTCCGACCTGCGCCCCCTTTTTCAGCCCTCCTCCTTTTCTCTCCTCTTCGTCTCTACTGACTAAATCGCTTTTCCGGCTTGATACTGCTGAAAACCATATGGTGTGTGACATCATCAGGGCAGGAAGCAGGCAGAGGGAACAGTAGAGCAGGGGAGAGAGATTGGCTTGCCAGGTCTCCGTGCAGTGATGTCAGCAGAAAAGCACTCTGGGAGGCCCACTGGGGGGGTGAGAAGAGAGCAGGTTGGAAATATTGTGTGTGTGTGTTTTTAAGGTTTCACTCCCACCTGAGGGACAACGTACACCTCCAAGGGAAATCTGTGGGATTTTGTGTGACCTTTTCCCCAGGCAACTGTCCAATGAACTTAAGCTTGTACTTCCTTATTACCATTACGTTTCAGAATACTGATTTACATTTCTGTGCAGGTGTTGCTGCAAAACATCCAAATCTGGTTCCACGACAAAATAGCTGAGCCTGAAGTATTTGGTCTCGTTAAGAAAGGTTTGGGCCATCTTAACGTGTCCCATCCTCATCCTATCCTAAAAACTTCTGCACATCATCCATCTGCCTCTTCCTTTTAGTCGCTGGCAGTCCCAATCTGCTCGCCAGGCTTTATGTCTGTCAACCTCCCTCCCTCCCTCCTCCTTTCGTTCTCTGGGTGAACTCTTCAGCTTTGTTGTAAGGTCCTGGTCTTCATACCATCACAACCGTCCCATCCAGCTCTGTATCAGCACACACACACACACACACAGATACACATAAACACACAGTCGGCCGCGCACTCAGCTTGATTCTCTCTCTCGCTCTCGTACACACACACACAAATATATAAACACATAAACACTGAAATACCCTTCGCTCTGATTAATGGCAGAGCTGGGGAGGAGAGGAGAGGAGAGGCGAGGCTGCTGCAGCTGTGGTTTTGGAGCCTGTCTCTGCACCCCCTTGCTGCCCCCTCTCTCCATCTCCTCTTTGGCTCCTCCAGGGACACACGCCTTGGCCAGGCCCCAGGAACCAGGGAGTCAGGATCAGGCTGAGGGGGGAGAAAAGGGGGAACAAGAAAGGGAAGGAAGGATACCACAAAGGAAAGAGAAAAACAGGGCTGACCCAATAGTATTGTCAAGCAGCACCTATATAAACAGGAGAACGCAAGAAATGTCTATAAGTGTTTCTCTGAGATGACAGGCATCATATTCACAAATACGTGAGCATGAGATTATGATTCACTATATGATGATATTCAGCGTGATCCATTAGTACACCTACCTCATTAAGATGCTGCTCACACCAGTGCAGTCAGGATCTTCGGCGGGATGATTCGTTATGCAGATTGGGTTGCAGGAGATTTCTAAAACTGACGCTGATCTTTATATACACAGTATATTTGAATTCTATAAATATTATGCTTACTGTATAATTCACTTAGAGCTGCTTAGTGCTCTTGAAAATAGTTGACATATACTCTACGGTGGCCATGACAACCGTGGACCCTATGAAAACAGTCGCTGGCCAGAAAAGATTGAGGAACTCTGTCTTAAACAAATGAATAATTTGACACCCCGAGCGCGAAGCTGAGTCGGCTACCTTTACTTTGGATTTGCCAAGAACAGCTCTGGCATTTCATTCCTCGGTCCACTGCTACTTCCTCAGAAATACAATGTAAAGTGGATTCATATGGAATGATGAGAATGGAAAGAGACACGTCAGAATGTATAGGCAAGTGGGTGGATACACTTAAGAGAAGGGACTGGATGAATGCCCTCGCACCACATGTGGCTGGCCCGCTTCTCCTTTTGTAATCTTGTCAGAAGGATTTGTAATAAATTCAGCATTAATGCGTACAGAGGTGGAAGATTTCCTTTTATCAGTGAAGATGGGTGGATTTTTTTACGGCCGGGTGAGGTATCCTTCACAAATTTATGATATGCTTATCATCCATCGCCTTTTTTAATGCAACTTTTATGCATTGAGCTTATAGGTTCAGCCAGTCTCAGTCTGACTGCACAGAATGATTGGGTCTGCCCGTATGTGTGGGCGTGTGTGCGTGAACCCAGGGTGTGATTTTCTCACCCCCCACAGCCCTGCAACCCAGAGCTGATGTGTGTTTGAGGCCTATTCTTTCACTCCTCTCCCCCACTCTCAGTGTTTTATGGGCTGTGTGCTGCGGTGCAGTGACCTCCCTCTCACCCCGGTGCCACCCAGCCGGTGCAGGATTCAGGCGCGCATGGCCCCTGCCAAAACCCCACAGCGCCACATCTGCAATCCATAAACGTAGGCCACTCTCGCTCTCCTTCTCCCTCGCCCACATCGCCTCATACTCTCACACTCCTCCATTTCACTCACTCTCTCACTCACTCGCTGACTTTTTATTTTAATTTCCAAATTCTGTGCATCCCCATTGCATTCCTTTGACAGCTTCCTCCCACCACTTCTGGTTTTATTCATCCTGAACATCCACTGGCTGTTCCCTTATCTCTCATTCCCTCGTTGCCCCCTTTCCCTTCTTCCGTTTCTTTATCCACATCCAACGGAAAAATCTCTCATCCATTATATCTTCAGTGGGAGCCAACTAAGTGTGGTGGCAGTGAACTGGGAACCACAAGACATTCCTCTTCCAAACTGCACTGAGCCACCAGCGTTCGTTTCTTCTGACGGCGGCCTGTGCCAAACACATATTTCACTTCTGGGCTGGATTCTTCCTCACCACGTCGCAGTTGGTCCCCAAACAGCTCAACGTTTATCTGTTGGAAATTGATAGTGTCAGGGGAAAATGTAGTGTACGTGTTTAAATTAAGTACATGCTCCATGGTGGGGGTAATGAATCCCCCCCCATTCCCTCTCCATGAACCCCTGGCCAGCAAAACACACATTACTGCCCCTGCGTTAATACTTGTAAGAAAGTGAAGTAGGAAATAAATTGAGTGTTACCGCAAAACTATCCAGGGCTCTGAGCTTACCCCCCTCCAGGGCAATAGGGACATTATTCTTTTTCAAACGTACTATCTTTATTTTTCAACTTTTTTCCACTATAATCAAATTCACAGGATGAAAAAAAATGTACAGAGTGAACTTTTGCTCCCCTGCATTTCTTGGATCGTGTTTTCCTCTCCATCCCAAAGTCTTCACCTTCTGGTTTCCCAGACATATTGGCATGCCTCAGTGGTGCAGTCCCAACAGAGCCCAGAGATGAATCATGTTGCTGCAGGCGTGCAAGCACTTAGTTTTATGATAAATATTGCAATTCATAAATCATTGTTTTCCTAAGCAAGAACGCACGGGACAGGGAAGGATGTTAAACTGTTGAGCATTTCGGGTCTAGTTTGAAAAACAAGAGAGGGGCTGTGATCAGATTGTCAGATTGTGTGTGTGTGTGTATGTGTATGTGTATTGACTTTTGCTGGAAAGGAG
>OMNV01007959.1:123893-138573 GCA_900303265.1 Brotula barbata | reverse complement strand
GAGTCGCAAAGAAACCTGACACCCAAAAAGAGTCGACATCCCTCCCTCCTCCTCCTCCTCTCCCAACCACGAGGAAGAGGAGACACAAGTGCACTGCTACAGCTGAGCGGGTCTCCGGGGACTCCTGACTGTGTGAGGGGTCATCTGGAGCGCCTGCCTAGCACCCAGTGAGCCACCCACCCAACCACCCCCCTTTTCCACATTCCCCTGACAACACTGAGCTCATCGTACAAACCCATGCGTCACCTCACACACATCCAGCTCCTCCATCACAAGGACAGTGCAGGAGAGATGGGATTTATCAGCAGATACTTTCATGCTCTGTCATTAGGGCATCTCAAACAGTCAATTAACCGATTACTCACACATTCATCAATGACAAGTTTAATTATAGCCTAATCCTTTTTCATTTAGCAAGAATTAAATAATAATAATTATTATACCCCTTGGTGTTTTTATTTCGCTCACTTGCTTTTCTTAATTCAATATGACTGTAAATTGTTTTGCATGGGGCTTTAAAACACTACTTTGACCTTTTCAACAGTTTTGACTGATTTTTGACATGTTATATTATAATAGTAAAGCATTAACTAATTCAAAATAGGATTCTGATTTGTTCCAAGCTGACAGGAGATCCATAAAATCTTACAAAATAATAGGCTTAGAAGAATACTGTATGTATGTTTTTGGGATGCTAGCCACTGTCTTCATATTTTATGTGTTTATGTGTTTTTTAGTACACATTTGCAGAAGTGTACAAAGTATAACTTTATATCTGTCATATATATTCATGGTATGTTATTCGTGCCAAATTCAATCTGATGCATATATATTTATTTATACACACACACACATACATTGTATATTAATATATATGGTACATATACTGTATACATATATAAAATATATCTATGAAATATTTATTACACATTATGTGACACATTAACATCCACAGTGGGAGGAATATATGGAGAGCTGTTCTTCACTTGTCACTGGTATATGGATGTTTGTTTTTTTGTAACTTTTTATTTAATCGTTTGTGTCTTTCTTCATTGATTTGAATGGCAAAAATTGCAGGAAACAAAGAGAGAGGACAAGAGGGTAAGAATGTTGCAGAGAGGATGGAAAGTGAGAGGAGCTGACGCAAACTTTTTCCACTCTGAACACCCTAAAAAGAGCTCTTCAGGGCAATCACGCCTACCATGACCCCCACCCAAGAACCACCCCCAGGGGCAGACGTTGACCCTCCAACCTCTGACACCTCCACCAGTCCCAGAGCCTCTCTGGGGGCCGATCAAATACAGTCTACCCCCAGCCTGTGACACTGATACTAACAGAGCACAGACAAGCCACCGTAAACAGACACAGGCTGGCACACGGGGGTCCATGTAGATACACCTATCAAGGAGCACACACACACACACACACACACACACAGAACTCCACATATAAATCAAACGTGGATGTAAAATCAGTCAAATGCGCCATGAACTCATATACTTTTTGGTAAATGGAACTCTTTGGGGCTTTTTGCCGACCACTACAAATCTGACACATTTACTGGTTTATGCCCAGTGAAAGAAAGATGGGGGGAAGATTTTTCAGAGGGCAGAATGTTTGGCATGTGGTTTTGCATCAGTTCCCAACGTACTGCAAGCTTTACATTCTGGAGCTGATTTGTGTTGTCTGAATCCTGCAGCCCTACACAGCTGTCAGCCCACGACAGGGGGTGGACATGCTGCCTGTGTGTTTGTGTGTGTGTGTGTGTGTGTGTGTGAGTGTGTATAAGTGTTTGGATTGTCCCATGAAATGCCTTCAAATTAAACACTTCCATTTCTAATTCAGATGTTTGTGTTTTTGACTTAAGTGGCCTCCAACAAAATTCAAACTGTGTTTTCAGACTGACAGGCAATAGATCAGCCGTCATCCCTCAAGAATAGAACCTTTGGATGAAAATGGTAATTTTGTCTTGAAAGCAATAACGTTCTGAAGTCGAGAGACTTTCTTTTAATTTTAAACATGGCTTTCTGTTTGTTTCTTGACACTCCTCCAATATTTTGGACACCTTATTTTGTTATTTTGCTTTAACTTCTTTATTTGTCGTTGGCTTTCATGCCACTTTTTTGTCCTTGCTGACTCATAAGTAACACAACTTGAACTTCTCTCTCTCTCCCTGTCTGCCTCTCGCTCTCTTTTTCAGTCTGTTCATCTCTCGCCAAGTGAATTCCTCACAGGATCAGACCTGCTTTTTATGCTCCACTGGTTTTCACTCAATGAGAGAATGAGAGGGGTGGAGGTAGAAAGGGGCTTTAGTGACACCGGACCAAAGCATTTCACAGAGAAACTGAACATATTTTGGTGAAAGGGAAAAATCTGAAGAAGGAGCAGGGCATAGAGAAAGTGAGACACAAAAAATTTGGAGAGGAGACATAGAGAAGAAAGGAAATAATAGTGAAAAAGGTCATAATTTCTGCCAGGGGAGTTGCTGTTGCCCAGACAACGGACAAAGCAGAGCCAGCTGGACGATGTGCACAACAAAAAAGGCTGAAGGGAGAAGAGAAAGGCTCTGAAGAGAGAGAGAGAGAGAGAGAGAGAGAGAGAGAGAGAGAGAGAGATGAAAAACTACTCACTAACTTTTTGGAAATCATTCATGTCACGGATACTAGGTTCATGACTGATTTCTTCATCAACTTCATGAACATCTATTGGATAGAAGATTACTTTTAAAGTTTAGAGAAAAAACGTTGTGAAACTCTGGAGACCTTAACAACATAAATAATTCATGATAGCTTCATTACTAAACAGAGAGGAAAGTTTGTTGTTTTTGTGTGTTGTTAGAGAGAGAGCGAGGGAGAGTGAGTGGATTTTTTGGCGTAACTATGAATTGAAAACGAGTGAGAGAATGTTAATGATATGCAGAGAAGGAGGCCAGGTCAGATGAAAGTCCAACAAAACTCACTATGAACACAAAGAGACTTGCAAGGGGTAAGGGGTGAGGGAGGGGAGAGCCCGTAGGGGAGTAGTGGTGATGACTGACAGTGGCCTGGTTGGCAGGATAAAAGAGGAAAAGTAAGAGATTAGTTATAGAAATCCATAAAAAGAATTGATCGATAAATAGATAAATTATAATGTGTGCGTCATCTTTTGTTATATTATTTTATTCATGATCTCATATGTCAATGCTGTCCAGTGAAAACAATATACATTTGGTGATTGTTAAAATTATACAGTGGCTATTAAAACAATTTAATTTCTGGAAAATTACATGCAAAATGTTTTTGGACCGTTGTGAAGATACTGTATGTGTTGTTCACTTACCAGGTAGCTGGTACCCGTAGTAGACTGGACCCCTATAGATTCACACAACATGAGGCATGAAAAACAATGGATCTACATAAATTTATAAGTTCAGTTACATACATGCTCATCAAAAATCTTTTCCCTGGAAAACTTGGTCTCAGGCGTAAGTATTTCTGATATATTGCTATCCTATAACAACTTCTAATGGTGCCCTCTCACATCAGTTTGTGGCTTGTGTGTCAGCCCATAATGTGAAGTCGTTGAGTGAATGTTATAAAGATACACACATGTATGTCTCCATAATATTCAGTGTGTTGTAAGGACAAATAGTAACCAAAGAAAATTGATTTCACGAAATGTCATTGTGTAATAACTCAGAGGATCCAGAGCATGCGTTAGCTTTAAGTGTTGTTGCGTAACTTTAATGTTTGCGTTGTTTAAGAAGTTGCACAGGGTGCAAAAGGGTCCCTCCAAAGGCCTTTGTGAACACCAAATGTCCAAAAAATTCTCTCACTTAAGACAAAAAATGTCAGGGACCTAGTTCAAACCTAGCTCTTCCCAAAAATCATGACTTTTTGTAAAATCACTGCCGCAACACTTGACGTTTTCCTATAAATAGAAAGATCAAATGTACAAGTTGAGACACACATAAGCAGACACACATGTCTGCTGGTTTTTAGGAAATTACAGATGAGCTGGTCAATTGTTGCATTTTTTTCTATATAAAATTCGCATAACTTGATACACTTCAGTCATTGATATACAAGTAGGAACTAAAGGGTTTGTCATGTTGTCGAAGAGGTGAAAGTCTGCTAAAGAACCAAAGAAATCATATGACTTCCTCACAGTATTACAGCCTTTACTCGGTGTCAGTTATTAAATAGAGAATATGCAATTTACCTCAATTTATGGCATTCATGACAGTATGTGTGTACATGCTCTTAAACAAACCCGCTCTGAGATCAAACAGCAGTCAGAGCAGATCTGTTCGTCTTCTGTTTATCCAGGGTGGAGCTCAGTCTTTGTTAATGACCTTTATTGTCGCTGGCTGCTGATTGAGTGCCTGCTAAAGTTTCCCTCCTCTCAGTCTCTACGTGCAAGTGCCAACACATACTGTAACTGCTGCACAGCCCTCTCCCCCTCTGCCTGTCTTCGTTCGACTAGACTTTTCATGTTCACAGCACAAACACGTCCTTTATGCACACACAAAATGCCTCATTTTAACATTTCATCCTGCTGGATATCTTCTTTGCCAAATATCCCAAGCTTGTGGGCTTCTTGCTTGATTCCTATATTTTACTGTAAACCCTTCAATCTCAGTCATTACAGCCCAGGGGCAGTAATGATATACAGCTCCACACAGCCAAAAATCTGTTATAACGTTGCCTAAATACAATGGTAGAGCTCTGTAGGTCCACATTAGACGGCCTTGTCCAGATGGTGTGTGGATGGAAGAAGGCAGAAAAGAACATTCTAACAGTTGATGAGTTTATATTGTAAAATAATTATTTTTCAAACAGGCGGGGGTGGGAGGTTTAAAGCAAATTTAATGAGGAAATAATGGTGTACTTGAGATTGTGTATTGAACGTAGGGAGAAAATACTACTTCATCTGACATCTGTACTTCATAGTATACTGTTACATATTGTATTTTGTATTTAACATGAGAAAACTGTGACTGTTGTTGGGGACAAATCCTGTATTTCAACTCAACATGATTATCCTCACAATTTTATTTCCATTTTTACTTTTTGTTGCTCCTGTGTGTGTGCTTTTGCTCCTTTTACTCATACATTAGAATAATTGTCAAGTATTTGACAAGTAAAGTAAAATATTTCCTTCCTCGAAATGGTTAACAAGGTGAAACTTTCCAGCTCGCTGTATCACATGTCACATTATTTCCCAAGTCCCACCGCTCCAAGAACAAAACAACTTATTTCTGCCAAGGGCTTCAACGTCTAATCAATGCCGTTGTTAAAGTCAGCGCTCCCTCCAACCGTGCGCTCTGATTGGCTGGGAGCCCTGGTTGAATATTAGATGAGACGGCTCGTTCTGAGTTCTGATTGGTCGCAGCCGGTGCAGTTATGTAAATGAGCACCTGGTGGCGCCCGCTGGTCCGGGCAGCTGAGTCCGGGCTGAGGAGCGAAGCAGCCGGAGCTCAGATTCAGAAAGAGGGCCGAGGTGCACGGACGACACCCAGACTTTACGTCAGTTTTTACGTTTTTATCACAACTTTTGAAACTATTTCTTGCAGGAGCGCGAGTTGGATCGTGGCTGTGAATTCGCCTCGGAGTAATTGAATGCTTTGTGAGTTTTTACAAACAAACTGTTCCGGCATCGTTGAAATCCACTTGAGTGCCGTGTCGTGACTCGCTGCAGAAACACTTGCCCGTGACACGGAGTTCATCCAAAAGTTTGGACTGCTGTCAGAACGCTCCTCTTCGTGTCTTTTAGGTGAGTAAACCGCTTTAATGAATTCCTCCGCACTCGGTTGCCGCGTTTTGTTTTCTCCCGTTATCATAATGTTACAGCGGATATTTTCAGTTGTCTTTCTGTCTGTCTGTCTGTCTCTCCTTTGGCGTCTTTCAGTCTCACTGGACGCCGGCCACGGACTGTTGGGGAGCACATATGAGGTGTAGCGTTGCGTTGCGTTGTGCGGCAGCTACATTGTGGCATTTACCGACTGCGTAGCTGAAATATTATGACGGTGTACATCATGGTCTAGACTTATTCCAAACTGACGGTCAACATCTTGCTAAATGTGGCTCCCTAATTGGAGAAAACAAAGTCCACGTGTCTGTAAGAGTTGAGTTTGGTGTTTACGTGTGCACAGATTTACATAGTGACATTTAATTAAATGGGACGCTTCAGTCATCTCCAATCTGCTTCATCCACACAACCATTCATAGTCATTCTTCAGTTGTGACATTGCTGACAAGGGTGTGTTAAAGAAAACACATACACACACACACACAAACCACAAGGGTAAACACAGGGAATTACTGTAGAGATGCCAAGCTGCAAAGGATGGATGGCTCAATAATGTACCCAACGCTTCAGTGACCTCATAACATCCAGGAGGTCATTGTCACACACTGGTTGTTAATCCAGTGACCTAAAAAGCAAGGCAGGTGACCTGTGATAAGACCGTCAGCTCCAGTTTCATACATCTCTGGTCTCATTGGGGAGGCTAATCAATGGGGAAGCTAATCAATCACTAGAAGCAAACAAGCAAACAAGCGTGGGACAGGGTCATGAATCAACAAGGCTGCTGATATACACAACATGAAAATTGTGTCTAATTCTTTGCGTGTGTGGCCAGCTCATTTTGTGTTTGTGCACGCTTCTGTGCTTTCAAAGAAGCGGAGGTGGCTCGAGGGAGCACACACAATGGGCTTCAGTGGGCGAGCAGATCAGCGAGCAGACACCTTTCCCACTGTAGATGTGGGTAGTTGACGGCCATTGGCTAAGCGGGGAGGTGCGCTGTTAGACATTGTTAGGTGGGGGTTGGTGGACGGCCTGTGTTATTTGCCAATAGATAGAGAAGCAGGCAATAAAAAACTATTCCCTCTCACTGTCCCGCCCTCTCTGCCTCTGTAACAAACTAAGGGCATAGAGTGAGGAGGATCTCTACTTGGTGGTGGAGAGTCCCTCATGGCGAGCACAGCTCTGTTGGATCTCTGTCTAATGGGCATCTGGATGTTAATTCTCCCTAACAGTCCCCTGAGAGCCACTGGGCCTGTATTACTGGCTTTTGTCAGCTGTGTAGGACAGCTAAGACAAAACACAGTAAATTAGACATTTGGAGATAACATTGTTGTGAGTATAATTGTGCGTGCAAATATTGGCATCGTTGATCTTACTGTGTCTGTGGAACGGTTTGCTGTCTGTGTCATGATTCAGCTCCAAAGTTTTGTAAAGTTGTTGTTTTTTAATCGTATTCTTGCTTTATTTAATGCCTAACATGTATCATTCATTGCATTATTTCTATTTCCAGGCTTGAGCATACACTCATGCTCCTTTATAGACAAGCACACATACACAAAGAGAAGTACACAGTTGGTTGGAATAGTTTGGACTCGTGTACACAATGGGGATGCCAGTTTGGTCTGGTTAATCATTGACCTCAGCCTGTTGTCCTTTGTCAGGGCGGTTGTTTGGGTAGGAGCCTCGCTCCATTGCTCTGTAACTCTACATCTTTGTCCCTTTTCTGGTTGTTGACCGTTTTTTACATCCCTTTTACAAGTCGCTTTGTTTAACTCAAACCATGATGGAAAGCCAGATCCCCCACAATGACTGCATCACATGTTTTGCACAGTCGATTGATCTTTACAGTGATGTGGCTAATGTGGCGAGTAAACCGCATGAAACCAAATAATGCAGACTATCATACTGAATGAAAGCGCTGTCTTTGATGCGATTCCTCTCAGAGCAGTTGCCTATCAGCTAACGGCTTCACCAACTCTTGTGTATAGTAATTGGCTACCGACAGATGGAGTCGGAACCTCCAGGCCACTGAGAGAATTCACTGAAGTCCAAAGACAGGACACGCTTACTTGCTTCCCTTCTCTCTGTGTGCCATCCTTTTATGGGAAATGAAACCAATTGGGGGGCAAGACTGCAGTGTTCATTCTATTTCCCTAAACCAATTTCCTTTCAAGTCTAGACAGCAGGGCTCTTCAATTGCATTTCCTTATTTTGGTCACATGCACAGCGAGCGGAGATGTGACTTTCAGAGAAACAAACTCCTCGGGTAATTGTTGGTGATGTTTCAGTGTGGGATCCTGTGTGTTGTCAGGCTTCGCTTGTTATGGAGTTGTCCAGTCTTTGTTTGATTTTCCTCTCCTCTCCTCTCCATATCCAACATCCCTCTTACATCAGTCCTTCCCATGCCGCTGGCATTCCTCCATCGCCCTAGCTATACATCCCTCCCTGACATCCAACACACCTTTGATCCACTAATTGATCATTCTGGTAAGCCTTCTCTCTCTACATCTAACATGGAACAAACATTTTCCTTCTTCATTTTCTATCTCTCCATTCCCTTTGAAGCAGCTTTAGATGTCTCATGTACCCTCCCCTCCTCCAATGCTCATCCATCTCAGCTTCCCCTCTCCCGTCCTTCCTGTGAGCATGCTCGTTTATCTGTTTGTTCCAAATGTTGAGGACGCCCTTGTTAGATAGCACTGTTGCGACTGGTGTAGATGTAAATGAAACGGGTGTATGTTTTGGCTGCTTAGACTTTTTCAAAGAATTTGTGATTTGATCTTATCGAGGATCGCATTCCTTCGTGCTTGATTCCCCGTGTTTGTTCAACACAGGTTGGTCTCACTACGAAAATTCACCCGTTTTTGGCAGAATTTGGGTGTGAGACATTTTCTTTAACAAATCCATGTGTGCAGAAATGTAGAAGTTCCCTAGTAGGTTACAAATTGTCAATTATCACACAAGTTTCGTCTGAAGTCAGTCTGAATCTTTCTGTGAATCACATCCTTCTGTCAGGTCTAACCAACAACTGGTACTCCAAGTTAATGCTTCTGGATGAGTAGATAAAGATAACAAAAATGGACTCGCACACATGAAAGTCACCATGAACTCTGTTCTCTCCCTTTCACCCCTTATCTCCTTTGATCCTTTTTGCCCTTGTCTTCTCTCTTCACATGCTTACACTTGATGGTATTTTCGCCTGAGTTGCTTGTGTGCACCGTGTCCCTGGTGTCTTGGTGAACCTCCAGTAGTTACTAATGGCTTCTAGCAAATTAAGAGCTTTTGACAACCTTGGTGTAAATTGATGAAAAATGTCTTTGACATCAAAGGTACCTTTGATGTCCTCGTGTGATAAACTTTGATTATAATAACATCCACATCAAGTGGGATGAACCCACCTGACTTTCACCTCCAGGGCTCTGGAGGGACACAGAAGGACCAGGAAGCTGTTGAAGCTGTTGTGATGTGTAATTTAGCTCTTTTAAGGAGGCAGTTCTGATAAGAGGGAGGAGGGGTTTCAAGTGTGATGAAGGTATCAGCCACTGCCTCAGGCTTTTAACAGTAATGAGGTATGTGTGTGTGTGTGTGTGTGTGTGTGTGTGTGTGTGTGTTTGTGTGTGTGTGCATATGTGTGTTTGTGAGATTGACTTGTAAAAACGCAGGGATGTACATGTAACCAGAGGTCACGTCAGTGTTTGCAGCTTAATTTGTTGTCTGTGTGGGTATTTTTTTGTGCTGCAGTGGCCAAACAATGCAAAGAGTGCACGCTTTACCATTTATTAGTTACACGTGTAACGGTTCTGCAATAAATGCTCTCTTTGTGAGGATATTTAGTTTTTGGTGACACAGTTTTACAGGCATTGATTCAGCTATTTGTGTTGGTGGTATTGTAATGGACTGCATCGAACTACAAAGTCCATATTAATGTACATGAAAGAACTGTACATTAGAAGCACATCTCAGTTTAGTGCTGTCCAATAGAAGGCCACCTAATATATAGGTAGCTTCAAATGAGCACAGAGTTCAATCTACACCACTGTGGTAATGCCAACAAAGGATTTATTGTTGGTGTTTGTTGTATTGGATTACACTGGGTTTTGCAGATGTACCTAATAAACAACAAAGTGTGTACTCAAACTGAAAGTGTAATACTGCAGCTTTGAGTCAACTTTGGGCCTCTCTCTCCTTCCTCAGCTGTCGTTCATTAGAAATGAGAAGGAGACATCTGTGAGCGGGCTGGGTTAGGCCAGTCTGTTTTTCTCACATTGACTCAAAATGCTGAGTCTTGCTGAACAAATTCCGGTTAGACCTGATCTCAGGTTTTCTTTCTGCTGCGTTCTGTTTCTCCCACAGCCGTTCCTCCCTTCCTCCCTCCCTTCTCCCATCCTCTCTCTCTGATTCAGTAGCCGTTGGGTGAATTATTCCCAGCCTCCTGATGACAAAAAGTTGCTCTGGTCCCTCACCCTGTCATACTGAATTTCTCCATTTGATTACTGATGGACATTTTCCTCTACTCCCCGTCTGTCCGTGTGTCTCTCTGGCCTTTTAGCTGTCCATTTTCTCTCTGTCCATTGTGAGAATAGCACCGTGCTGTCACATACCTCTCCTTTCTCTTCTCACCCCTACCTCCCCTCTGCCTCTCACTTGTTCTCTGACAGGTGGCAGTGAGACAGTGTAAATTGAATTCAGGCAATTGGGCTGCAGCCTCCTGATACTCTGATGGTCATGTCAAATTAGTACCAGAGTTCCAGATACTTTCTGCTGCTGCTCTGTTATATTGGCATGCTGGTACGACTGTATTTGCTAGATTTCTCGTACAAGCCTTGACTTCAACACGCCCGCCTGAACGCCAGGGTCAGTCTCAGACCTTATCTGTTCTGGTTTTCATGCAGCACACGGCTCTGGTTCACATTCAGCACAAGGGAAAGGTCTTATTATCTCACTTTCACTGGGAGGTGAAATGGCCCTTGCCCTTTTTTCATTCCAAATGAGTGATACAGAGTGAAAGACAGAAGACAAAAGCTGGAGCTGAGGCAAACTATAGACATGTACTGACACGCATGAAGCCTTAAGCCCTGAGAACCAAAACATTGTGGTTTCTGTCTGTTAAAACCAGCTCTGCCAAAGGCTTTTTTTAAAAAAAATTCTTGTGCCTTGCATGAGCAGGTAGAGGGCATCAGGTTTGATTCTCACGATGCAGATAATTAACAACTGATTGAGTGCAGCTAGCTTTCACTTGCTGTTTTGTTTTTTTCGATCACCTTGGTTTGTCATGTTTTTACAGTGATAGAACAGCATACCATTTTGTGTTCTCTCTCTCTCTCCCTCTCTCTCTCTCTCTCTCTCTCGCCATTGTTAAAGACTGTTATAATATTAGAGTTCTATGATGAAGCTATAATTAAAACACTCGTTAAACTTTGAAAGCTTCAAATGGAATAATTATGTTCCATACTGTCTGTACAGTGACAAATGGCTTCATATGGTTTGCGCTGATAGGTATGCTTCATTTGCCAGACTCGCCTGTGCTAATCAGTCACCATTTGTCTCCGATTGGATGCAGAAATGCTGAGCGGTGCTGCATCTTGTATGAAACAACGGGCCAAGCATGGCAGCAGGGAGAGTGAAAATCTTGATGTTTTGCCTATAAGTTTTGATTGATTTCAGCTTGTTGTTGTAGCATCCTAATGAGCCCACGTTTATTATTTTCTGTTTTTACTCATTTTCTGCTGCCCTCAAGCATTAACTCATGCTCTCCATTCAAAAGTATCACTGGTGTTAGCTTGTGAATTAGATTTGTTGTAAACCGCAGTGCTGCCACTGTGTGATGTCCTGTGGCTTTGCTACCAGGAAGTTTTGGATTGGATTTTTGTTTTTTGGATGGAAGCAGGAAGCTGTCATAATGAGTCATTTGTGACAAGCAAAAGCCAAACTATTCCTGGAAGCACCTTTTTCTTTTACACCCCCTCAGTACACTTTTTTCAGTCTTATATTATGAATCAGTACTTCAATGATTACATGATGTCATGTTTGGCTTTGAGCGAAGTGCTGCTTTATTAGTTTTTTTTTTGTCTGAGGTGGCATATGTGTACCCGTCTTTTCCTGCAATGCCATTACAATGTGACTGATTCTATCCCAAAGTCAACCCGAGTAAGTGAAAGCACATACTATACCTGTGACTGGACCTTCCTAGTACGGATGAATAGTGTGACACACAGCTGTACAATTTGGTGATTAATGTTTGACCAACAATTATCTCTGTAACAACGGTGAATTCACAGAGAGGAAGTTGTTTTTTTGCAATTCCTTAAGTAACATTTGCAAATGGATCTTAGCACTTATTAAGCAAATAAATGAAAATTAAACCACACATGCTCTTTGCAAAAAAAAAAAGACCTTTATTTATTCTGGAACAAACAGTATATTTTCACTGTGCATGTACTCATACGACCGTAGTGTTTTTTGTGTGTGATCATTCATACACAGGTCAAAATTGGCTACTTGTGCGCTGATAGAGCAACATATTTTCCGATTACACCAACACTGAGCAATAGTAGCAGCTAATAACATAATCCCTCATTCCTACACTAGTTCCATGGAGGGAGGACTGGCTGGAGTTTTTTACCAGCTGAATTCTAATTGAACAGTGTGTGTGTCTTTTTGGCTACAGTAACAATCTGCACCATCCCAGTCCGCCACGAAAAAGGGTTGATACGCATAACTTTAGTACTTTTAGGTACCTAGCATCTACATGTGACACAATTTCCACAACATGTCAGAAAAACATGAGTCATGATGACCAATCACTACGGAGTCATTCTCATAGTGTGAAGTGAAGGAAAATGTGTTTCTGTTTGGATTTTAAGGCTCCACACAAGTTACCACTGTGGTTTTGGAGAAAATACAGGACCTCACTCAGGGATTCACACTTTACTAACATCTTTGAGTCACACAGAAACCAGCCCACTCTCAGATAAGCCATAAATTGACTCTGTTTTTATGCCTGGCACTATTTCACTCCAAGTGTTTGCGATGTCAAATCTGTTCTTCCGCACGGTGGTGTGTATTCCTGGCGATTCTTCACACTGATAAAAAGTCAAAGCGAGCAGCTCGGTTCTATCTATCCCCCTCCCTCCTCATTAGTCTTGTCTAACTGAAGCAGCCCAAATCTTTATCTGGCTGAGATCAAAGATGCATTATGGGCTACATTAGGGAGGTACAATAGATACTCCAAATTAATCGTTATCGTAATAATTAATTTATACAGTGTGCATATTGGAGAGGGCTGTAATAAAATGAATGAGATGAATTAATTCATTGCAGCTGGAGCTGGCAGAAGGACGTGACGTGAATGCTCTTACTTTGAAACACACTATGAACATGCTAAACTATACTTTTGTTTACGTGAATTCGCACATTGGAAAAAAAAGTATATGCGTGAGTTTGTATGGAACTAGGGATGAAGCGACAACCAGGGAGGAAAATGATCTTGGAATTGATGTGCCTTGTTTGTAATTTTTGCATAATGTTCTGAATTTATACTTTGTACGGGCATCATGAACAATTCGAGACTTAATATTGCACACAATCATTTCAGACTTATTGCCTCATTTATTGTTATCACATCATCCAACCAGTTATCACAAATCTCAGATTTTCTCCATATTGTGCACCCTAGTCCAAATGGATACTTCAGGAGTCATGTCCATATTATTGTGACTTGTACATGATTTATAGGACTCAAACATACATGCAAAAACATTGACCTGCTTATAGAAACAAGTACGCAAGCTAACCTTCAGTGCTGACACGAGGGCTGCTCTAGAAAAGATCTAAGCCAGTGCCAAGAGTCTTTCCGGTTTTCGTTGAAGCCGTCTAATTATAGTGACTGTGACAAACTATCTCTAATGATGCAATGGCTGCTACCTTCAAAAGTGCTCCTGTGCCTCTTGCCCTCCTGTCTACTTCTGCTTCTTGTCACTTGTGTTTTGTTTTGTGGGGTTGAAACAGCAGCTGCTCATAAGTATTCATGAGTCCTGCTCGTGGATTACCCCATACAGACTGTGAGTGTCAAATGGGCTCCGCGCTGTGGCCACTCGTCCAGAACACAGCGGGCCCTTCTCCTGCTCTCGTCGCACAGACCACAGCTGTTCAACACCACTTGATTTTTCCAACAGCAACATCAAGTTATGGTCCTGCTTGTATAAACGTTTATCTGGGGTTTCCTCCCTCTGTGTACAGTACCATTTCACACCACAATGCTTGTCCACTTCAAACAACGTTGTGATGACCAGGACCAGGACGTTTAACACTGTTTTTATTTTACAGTAGTAAAAATTGTGCTGCACCGGGGCCTGCTGAGGAGGCTTCATTAAAGGTCATATTTGTTAATAGTGCAGTGCTTGTGGATTAAGTTGGTGATTGCCTTCATTTATTTTGCTCCACTCATCACATTAGCAGATTTCCCAAGACCCGGTTTTGCCTGTGTTGGCTTTCCTGTAGTCTAATAAGCTCCATATTTCACCATTGTGTCATTTGGCGCACACTCACCCATTTGGACGACTTGAGTCTCTTTTTCAGTGTTATCCCCCCCTTACTACCCCCCAAACACTTGCACCATGTATCAGTTGCGTTGTGTAGACTTGGTCTCCCATTCAGAACAGCTGCACTGGCTGGCTATGTCTGAAATCTCCTCTGTGCCCACATACACACATATACACACACACCAACACATGCATGTGCACACACTGCAAAGCAATAATTCAACCACGTCCCTCCCGAAAACACACACATGTAACCATGTCATCATTGCTCTGGTTCTGTCCTCTCTGCCTTGTTCGCTCTCTGTGCCTGTGCTAACTCCACCATTCATTATGTCTCCATGCACCCCCCCACC